>CAUYRH010016191.1:0-11410 GCA_963574655.1 Perodicticus potto | reverse complement strand
TTACAGCTCACAGCAACCTCCAGCTCTTGGGCTTAGGTGATTCTCTTGCCTCAGCCTCCTGAGAAGCAGCTATTTTTTTGTTCCAGTTTGGTCGGGGCTGGGTTTGAACCCACCACCCTTGGTACATGGAGCCAGCGCCTTACTCACTGAGCCACAGGCGCTGCCCAAGCCCTGCTATTATTTTAGAGATGGGGTCTCGCTATTGCTCAGGCTGGTCTTGAACTCCTGAGGTCAGTCAATCCACCTGCCTCAGTCTCCCAGGAAATTTGCATTTGAAATGAATTTCTGGAATGTGTTGAAGGCAGGTAGTCACTGAACTGACAAATATGAGTAAAAATAAATACATAAATAAAAATAAATAAATAGAACAAATACCCCTAAAACCAACAAATACTGCTCTAGAACATACTGCAGGAACTGGGCCAAATTATTTTGGGTGATTCCCCTGTTCCTCCAAGAGAGGGATTTATGGTTTGGGTAAAAACCATTAAGAACACATTGGTTTTTTCATGGGTTTCACTTTGAGTTTCTGCCTCCTGAAACCCCAAGCAAAGTCACACAGAGCCTGGCAGCTCAGGCTTGGGCCTCCCCAGGAGGCAGAGCCACGTGACTGAGACGGCCTGATGCTGAAGAACTGAAACCAGAGGAACACACCAGGCGAGGGAAACCTCTGTGTGTGTGTGCATGTCTTTTTCTTTACTTTTTCTTTTCTTTAAACAATATTGTAACTGCAGAGATAGGTGTGCCAAACATAAAAGAACTTTTTTTTCCCATCTAGAGAAAATTTTCTCATGCGGCATGTAGGTCAATGCACAAAACCGATACTCTCATCTCAAAGGACATGGCACCTTTTGCACAGAAATTTGGGAGATATGAGAGCGTGGGAAACAAAACCCAAAAGGGTTTCAAGCACACTGTGGTTGGGCTATAGTAAATACTGAGATATCATGCCCTCATAAGTTAAAAAAAAAGTGATGAACCAAAAACAGCCTGACATACAAGAGAAAAGGAACCAGGCTGCCAAACAACAGAAGTCAATGGGATACAATGATTTAAAATCATGCAAAATCATGTTCCGCCCCATAAGAAGAGGGCAAATGGGCCATCGCCCAGATGAGAGCGTCCATATTTCTTGAGGGTTCTGAGCAGCATCTCATGTAACACAAGCACTTAACAAGTTTTTTTTTTTTTTTTTTTTAAAGATAGAGTTTCACTTTGTCACCCTCAGTAGAGTGCCGTAGCATCACAGCTCATAGCAAACTCCAGCTCTTGGGCTTAGGCGATTCTGTTGCCTTAGCCTCCCCAATAGCCGGGACTACAGGCGCCCGCCACAGTGCCCGAGTATTTTCTATTTTTTGTTGCAGTTTGGCCAGGGCCAGGTGTGAACTTGCCACCCTTAGTATATGGGGCCACAGGCACCGCCCTTTTTGTTTTAGTTTTTTGAGTCAAGAGTCTTACTCTGTTGCCTTAGGTAGAGTGTAGTGGCATCATCACAGCTCATTTCGACTTTAAACTCTCAAACAATTCTCCTGCCTCAGCCTCCTGAGTAGCTGAGACTACAGGCTTATATTACCAAGCCCATCTAATTTTTCTGTTTTTAGTAGAGATGGGGTCTTGCTGTTGCTCAGGCTGGTCTCAAACTCCTTAGCTCATGGGACACTCCCACCTCAGCCTCCTAGAGTGTTAGGGTTACAAGCATGAGCCACTATGCCAGTCAGTCATGACATTTTGGTCAACACTGAACTGCACTTATGATAGTGGTCCCATAAGGAACTGTATATACAGTCTATGTATGTCCTTTGTAATACCGTATTTCTACTATACTTTTTCTTTGTTTAGATACACAAATACTGTATTATAAGTCTCTATAGTATTTAGTATAGTCACTGTACAGGTTTGTAGCCTAGAAGCTATAGGCTTTACTATACAGCCTAGGGTGTAGTAAGCTATCCCTCTTAGGTTTGTGTAAGTAGTCTCTGATATTCGCACAATGATGAACTGTCTAACAATGCGTTTCATAGGAACTATCCCCATTATTAAGGCACACATGACTGTATTATATATACTATAGAGTTTTTTTGTTTTTTAAAAAACAGAGTCTCTCTCTATGTCGCCCTCAGTAGTGTGCTGTGATGTCACAGCTCACAGCAATCTCAAATACTTGGGCTTATGTCAGTGGTTCTCAACCTGTGGGTTGCAACCCATAGGAACTGTATTAAAGGGCCACGGCATTAGGAAGGTTGAGAGCCACTGGCTTAAGTGATTCTCTTGCCTTAGCCTCCCAAGTAGCTGGGACTATAGGTGCCCACCACAACTCCTGGCTATTTTTTTTGTTGTAGTTGTTATTGTTGTTTAGCTGGCCTGGGCCAGGTTCGAACCCACCAGCCTCGCTCATGTGGTTGGCACCGGGCGCTGAGCCTATTTTTTTGTTGTAGTTGTTGTTTAGCAGGCCCGAGCCGGGTTTGAACCAGCATATGGCTGGTGCCCTAACCACTGAGCAACAGGTGCTGAGCCCCAGCTCCTTTTAGACTCTGCACACTTTCTTTCGATTGGTGGACACCCTATTGTAAGTATGTCAGTTTTCCCCAAACTTGTCTACAGTTTTGGTGCAGTCTTAACTAAAATACTCCATCAGGTTCTAGTAGGAAATGTGACCTGTTTCTAAAATGTATATAGAAGGCAAAATGCCAAGAACACCCAGAAAGCCTCCAAGAACTAGGGGGAAGAATATGTCCTCGTGGATGGCATGACTCATTAGAAAGCTGTAATAATTAAGACAGTGTCAAGATGGGTCCTGACCTGACAGAAAGATTGAAAGAATAGAGAACACAGAAAGAGAGCACACATAAGACCCAGTGGGGCCTCAGACTGTATAGAAAAGACGCACACCTCAGTAACAGTGCATAGACGATCAAGTGTCAAGTGAGACAAAAAGGGAAAATAGACCCTTCCCTTACAACATGCACAAAAATCAAGTCCAGATGAGTAAAATACAATAAAATAAAATGTGAAAGGGGGAAAAAAAAACTACTAAGAATACTGGGGAATATCTTCAGAAAACTACGAAGAATATAGGAGAATAATCTCAAGCATATCTTTAGGAATAGGGAAGAATTTCTTTCTTTTTTTGCAGTTTTTGGCCAGAGCTGGATTTGAACCCACCAGCTCCAGCATATGGGACCGGTGCCCTACTCCTTTGAGCCACAGGTGCTGCCCAGGGAAGAATTTCTTAAGATACAGAAGTATTAACCATAAAATATTGATAAATTCAACAATATTATAATTGAGATTATATGGGTATCTAAAGGCATAATAAACAGTAAAAAGGTGCAAAATGAAAGATAATATTTGCAACATATATAGTCAATAAAAGATTCATAACAGAATATATAAAAGAGTCCTATAACTCAGTAACAAATCAGTAAGAAAAAGACAATCCATAGAAAAATGGGTAAATTTTTAAATAAACACTTAGGGAACAACTGTATCCACATGGCCAATAAGTCTTATTCATAATCAGGGAAAAGCAAATTAATGCCACGATAAGATGCTGTTTCATATTCACCAGATTGGGAAAAATTAAAAAGTCTAACAATAACAAGTTTTGGTGATGATATAAAGCAACAAATATTCTCATTCAAAAACACTTTTCTAAAGGGTAATTATGTGACAGATGTGTTAACTTAACTGTGGTAATGATTTCCCAATATATACATATATCAAATTATCATAGTGTACACTTTAAATGTATATACTTTTTTTTTTTTGAGACAGAGCCTCAAGCTGTCACCCTGGATAGAGTGTCGTGGCTTCACAGCTCACAGCAACCTCCAATTCCTGGGCTCAAGTGAGTTGCCTGCCTCCACCTCCCAAGTAGCTGGGACTACAGGCACCCGCCACAATGCCTGGCCATTTTTGTTTGCAGCTGACATTGTTGTTTGGCAGGCCCAGGCTGGATTCGAACCCACCAGCTCAGGTGTACATGGCTGGCGCCTTGGCCGCTTGAGCCATAGGCACCGAGCCAAGTGTATATACTTTTATTTGTCAATTATATATCAATAAAGCTGAAAATAATCCTCTTTTAAAAACCCTCTCATTCATTGTTAGAGAAAGTAAAAATTGAAACAGCCTGAGCCAGAGGGAGACCTTGTCTCTAAAAATAGCCAGGAGTTGTGGCAGGCACCTATAATCTCAGTTACTTGGCAGGCTAAGGCAAGAGGATCACTTGAGCCCAAGAGATCGAGGCTGCCATGAGCTATGACACCATGGCACTCTACTGGGTGACAAAGTGAGACTCTGTCTCAAAAAACAGAAAAGAGAATGGTTTGGAATTACAGCATAGAGTTAAAAACACAAACGGTCTATGACCCAACAACCCACCTAGCCACCTTCCACATACACCCTAGAAAAACATTTGCACAACTGTACTAGGAAAGGTATATAAGAATATTCATGATAGCTTTTTTCATAACAGCCCAAAGCTGGAAATAGTTCAAATGTCAAATAGAAAAATGAATAAATACATTTTTGTAGTATACAGGAATACCAAAAATAACAAACCAGACCAACCATAGCTATTGACATCAACATAGCCAAGGTTTGCAATCATATTGTTAAAAAAAAAAAAGTAACATACATATATATACACACCCAGAGGAGGACCTCCATAGCTGACCACCTCCCCACATTGACCATCTCCTTAAGTTGACCTAATCTTCATAGACCAGACCTCCACCACATGTGCGTATCAGTACAGTAGGCTTGGTTCCTTATGCTGACCACCTCTGTATGTTGACCAGTTTATTACAGTCCCTTGGGTGGTCAACTTACAGAGGTGCTGCTATAGCTCTAATTAATATGAAATTCAAATGCTTACAAAACTAAATGATATTATTTAAGGGTACATACACAGTTGTAAACTCACTATGGAAAGAGATAGATGCGGTTTGGAAGTTGAAAAGATTATAGGTTATGTTCAACTTTCTTTCTTTCTTTGAGACATGGTCTTGCTCTGTTATTCAGGCTACAGTGCAGTGGCATCATCATAGCCCACAATAACCTCAAACTCTGGGTTCAAGCAATCCTCCTGCCTCAGCTTTCCAAGTAGCTGGAACTTGGATGCATGCCACCACACCTGACTTATTTTTCTAGTTTATGTAGAGACTGGAGGTTACACGAGTGTCCACTTGGTAATTATTCTTTGACCATATATGTTATGCATTCCATATTTCATTATTTATTTATTTATTTTGAGACAGAGTCTCACTATATTGCCCTCAGTAGAGTGCTGTGTGTCACAGCTCACAACAACCTCAAACTCTTGGACTTAAGCGATTCTCTTGCCTCAGCCACCCAAGTAGCTGGGACTGCAGGCGCCTGTCACAATGCCCATCTATATATATATATTTTTTGTAGTTGTTATCATTGTTTGGCAGGCCTGGACTGGGTTTGAACCCAGAAGCCCTGGTGTATGTGGCCTGTAGCCCTGAGCTACAGGGGTCGAGCTTGTATTTAATAATTTCTGATTGATTATCCTCTTAACAAAGCAGAATGGCATCTTCCTAAATCTGAAATAGGCCTAGTTTTTAAAAAGAAAAGCAAACCACAAACTTCCAAATTTAAAAATTCAAAGAGATATATATGTATATATAAAAGCAACAGGCTGGACATCTTGATGGCTCATGCCTGTAATTCCAGCAATTTGGGAGGCCAAGGCAAGAGGACAGCTTAAGGCAAAAAGTTTGAGGTCAGCCTGGGAAATACAGTAAGACTGTTTCCACTGGAAAAAAAGTGGTGGGTTTTTTGTTGTTGTTGTTGTTGTTGTTGTTGTCATTTGTTTGTTGGTAGAGTGCCATGGCATCATAGCTCATAGCAACCTCAAACTCTCGGGCTCAAGATATTCTTTTGCCTCAGCCTCCCAAGTATCTGGGACTACAGACACCTGCCACAATGCCTGGCTATATTTTTAGAGGTGAGGTCTTGCTATGGCTCAGGCTGGTCTCGAGAGAGCTCAGGCAATCCTCCCATCTTGGCCTCCCAAGTGCTGGGATTACAGACGTGAGCCACCAAGACCAGCCAAATGAAAAGTTTTTGACATAAAAAATACAAACAAAAACAGCTCCCCAAAATTTGATTTTACTACCACCTTTATAAAAGTTAAAACGTGAAGGCTGGGTGGTGCCTGTGGCTCAGTGAGTAGGGTGCTGGTTCCATACACCAAGGGTGGCGGGTTCAAACCTGGCCCTGGCCAAACTGCATCAAAAAATAGCCGGGTGTGGGCGGTACCTGTGGCTCAGTGAGTAGGGCGCCGGCCCCATATACCAAAGGTGGTGGGTTCAAACCCGGCCTCGGCCGAACTGCAAAACAGAAAAATAGCCCGGCATTGTGGTAGGCGCCTGTAGTCCCAGCTACTCGGAAGGCTGAGGCAAGAGAATCACCTAAGCCCAAGAGCTGGAGGTTGCTGTGAGCTGTGAGTCCACGGCACTCTACCGAGGGTGATAGAGTGAGACTCTGTCTCTACAAAAAAACAAACGTGAAGGCTGATAATTAGCATAGATAATGGATTGTATTATACACTAGAGAAATTATCATAAAAATAATTAGCAAAGAGATAAGAAATTCTAAGCATAGCAAATACCTAATGATGTTTTAGACAGATTTTAACAGTGGGCTATAAAATTTATTTTGTTTTGTTTTGAGACAGAGTCTCAAGCTGTCACCCTGGGTAGAGTACTGTGGCATCATAGCTCACAGCAACTGCCAACTCTTGGGCTCAAGCGATCCTCTTGCCTCAGTTTTCTATTTTTAGTAGAGACAGGGTCTCGCTTTTGCTCAGGCTGGTCTTGAACTCACGAGCTCAAGCTATCCACCCATCTTGGCCTCCCAGAGTGCTAAGATTACAGGCATGAGCCACTGCACCCAGCCTTATGAAATTTAAATACAGCAGTACAACAGTACTTTTATTTCATAATTCTTTTCTATTTCTTCATCTTTTGCTTTAAAAAAAATTAAAGGGCCCTAACCAAACCTATGATACAACTTTTCACTCTGACTGTATCTGAGTACAAAACTATACAGAAGTACAAATTATTTCCCTGAACATCTATACTCACTCTCTGACAGCCAATAGATTTCTGCTCAGTTTGAATTTTCTGAAAATGGCTCTGCATTTGTTTTTACCAGGAAGCCACTTAAATCTTACCCACTTATTTAGCTGCAAGGATTGAAACAAAATGTTTGTTGGCAAAATAAATACTGCTTTTAAAATTCTCCACTTGGGTTGCTGTATAAAACACTTGTTTACTGAAACAAATGTTTTATTTGGAAAATGCCTACCAGTGTGGACACTTTCCAAGAAACACACCAGGATGTACCAGGATGGTGATGTCACGCCCTTGATAGAAGCTGGCATTTTAGGACAACTTCACAAAGTTTACTTTCAGAGAACAGGACAACAATGAGGAAATCAAGCTGTTAAAAATTCAATCCCCAACAACTCAAATCCTCTTGTTGGATCATTAAACGGGCATGTGCTATACTCCCAAATCTAATTTCTTCATGTAATCAAATGAGATTCTAATAATTGCTACTATTTTAGAGTCAAGCCTCTTGAGATTTAATATTAATTTAATTTAATATGTGCCTTCTGGTTCATATATTTGACATGTTATGAAAAACCAAAACCGGCTCGGCACCTGTGGCTCAACGGGCTAAGGCGCCAGCCACGTACACCTGAGCTGGCAGGTTCAAATCCAGCCTGAAAGCAGGGTCTGAAAGAGATACTTGTACCCCCATGTTCATAGCTGTATTATTCACAACAGCCCAAAGCTAGAGGCAACCCAAGTCTCTATCAATGGATGAGTAAATAAACAAAATGGGGTAATATAATACAATACATATAATACAATAATATTCAGCCTTAAAAAGGAAGGAAATTCTGGCACATGCTGCACAATGGATGAGTCTTGAAAACATTAGCTAAATGAAATATACCAGATTCAGAAGGACAAATATTGTATCTAGAATAAGCACAAGAGACAGAAAGAAGATGAGAGGTTACCAGGGACCAGGGGAATGAGGAGTTACTGCTTAATGGGTACAGGGCTTCTGTTTCAGGTGATGAAAAATTTTGGAAATACTGGTGACAGAAGCACAACATTGTGAATGTAATTAATGTCAGTGAATTATATAGCCATAGAAATGGCTAAAATGGCAAATTGTATGTTGCATATATTTTACCACAATAACATAGTTTAAAAACAAAAAGTACAAAAATACATATAGAACTGCTGATATTTTCTTCTCACACCCTGTGGGTCACCCTACACACTATATGGGAGGCAGATGGGACAAGTTTCCAAAGCCAAAACAAGAATTAATGAATTAGATGTTGGGGAGAGGGAATATTGGGGAGCTATCAGGATCTACGCTTTGGTAACACCTACAACTGAACAAGAATTTAAATTTTAATTCTCAAGGAAAGAGGCCCTTTTCCTGTAACCTTTCCATAGAACTAAATACAGAGCATCTGGAAGGTCTGGCCGGCCCTCATACCACAGCCCTGGAGATCTGAGTCTCTGAGTCACCTGAATTTTTTTTTTTTTTTTTTTGCAGTTGGGCCAGGGCTGGGTTTGAACCCGCCACCCTCAGTACATGGCGCTGGTGCCCTACTCGCTGAGCCACCGGCGCCGCCTGAGTCACCTGAATGTTCACTTCTACTTCCTATCATTTCTCAGTGAGCTCCCTCCTGAGCTGCTAAGGGCCTAAGCCGTGCCTTGCAAAACATACCGTGTACTTTTTCAATCGTTTTATGATCTCAGGTAAGACCCAAGTCCAACTTAAAATACTCCTTCTCAGAGTTGTTTTCAAAGGCATTTTCATCACTTCTCCCTCCTCTGGCTCAAGAGCATCAATCACGGGGGAAAGTGACAGGAAATAATAAAAAGATTAACAGCTCAACATCAAGAAGCACCATACTGGCTGTGTTGAAAGTGTTGAATATGAGGCTGGCTGAGGACCAAGGTAATCAACGGCAGAAAAGACATGAGTTGAGGGCTAAGGTGACATTTCAGGAGGCAGAAAGTCCTGTTAAACACAGCCATGACAAAGCAAAGGGGTGCAGCTGTACAACAATCCATTTCTGTACTAGCATGCTGGGGTAGTATCTAAATTTCCTATGTTTACAATCACAGAGTATTGCCATAAAAACAGGCTTCTGGGGATTGCTGGATTGTTTGATTTTAAAAGCTGGCCTATCTTTTCTGTAAAATGGAAGAACTCAGTTTGATTTTTATTTTTTATTTTTATTATTTATTTATTTATGTTGAGAAAGAGTCTTACTCTGTCACCCTCGGTAGAGTGCTGAGGCGTCACGGCTCACAGCAACCTCAAACTCTTGGGCTTAAGCAATTCTCTTGCCTCAGCCTCACAAGTAGCTGGCACTACAGGCACCTACCAAAATGCCTGGCTACTTTTTCTTTTTAGAGATGGTGTCTTGTTCTTGCTCAGGCTGGTCTCAAACTTCTGAGCCCAGGCATTCAATGCATCTCGGCCTCCCAGAGTGCTAGAATGACAGGTGTGAGCTGTGCTCAGCCTTTATTTTTATTTTATTTTTGAGACAGAGTCTCACTCTGTTGCCCTGGGTAGAGGGCCATAGTGTCATAGCTCACAGCAACGTCAAACTATGGGGCTCAAAAGATTCTCCTGCTTCAGTCTCCCGAGTAGCTGGGACTACAGGCATCTACCACAATACTCCGCTAATTTTTCTATTTTTAGTAGAGAGAGGGTCTCTATCTTGCTCAGGCTGGTCTCCAACTCCTGAGCTCAAGGGATCTGCCTGTCTTGGCTTCCCAAAGTGCTAGGATTACAGGTGTGAGCCACCAGGCCTGCCCTTAGATTTTTTATTTTGGGTAGAGACCGGGCCTCACTTTTACTCAAAGGAGAAGGGCACCAGCCCCATATGCCAGTGGTGGCGGGTTCAAACCCAGCCCTGGCCTTAAAAAAAAATAAATAAATAAAAAATAAGACTTCATTGCATGGAATTTCGCACCCTGACGATTTACTCTTGACACTTTTAGGTATTCCATTTTTTATATGATTTTCCTATCAATCATTTATAATTGGATGTGCTCCTGAATCTTTTTATTAAAAATAAATAAATAAGTAACTGTGACTCCCAAATTAATCCTTTAGAAAGAGCGTTCACCTGAAATAATGTATTTCCATATAATTACAGTACAAAGTATTCAAATATCTGTGTGAAGTTTGCCTCTAAACAGATTCTAGTAAATCATAAGCATGGCGGCAAGATTGTGAATATGTAGGTGTTCAAACAGAATAAATGATCTCCAGAGGTCTAGGCAAAGATCCCTAACCAGGGTTCCGGTTAGGGATCTACCATTGGGCAATATTCCACTGGTAATTAAGTCCTGTCATAAAATCCTTGGGTTTTAAAAGATGAGTCCTCCAAACACAGAGAAATGTGTATCATGAATATTCTTGTTTAAAAGCGTTCCCTGTCAGTTCCAACACTGATATTGTTTCAAAACTCTTTTCTCAAGGCCTTCTAGCATGCTATATTAAAAAAGTTGCCAAACTGGTTTTAACACATCTTTTCAAGCCTGATAAGCAAAAGTTTACTAAAGTAGTTTTGAATAAGATAAACTCAGAATTATTTATAAGTTTTCTCAAATCCAGTAGCACTTTTTAAATGGAGAGTTGTTAAATACGCAATATATTTCCAAAGCCACAAGAGATATGTGAAGGCATTCTCCATTGGTAAAACCCAAACTTAAACCTTCTTCGGAACTATCGCTGACATCCTGTTGGCCTGACTGCCTTCAAACCTGTTTTGTGGGTATTATGAATAACTGAGTGCAAACAGTAAGTGGTTGTGAAAATAAATTTTCTAATGTTAAAAAAAGTGTAATGTTACATTGGGTTGAGGTTGACTAAGAAGTTTGGTAAATGGCAATAATGTCCCAATCTCTTGTGAATCTTAAGTAAGACTTATTTAACCTTAAAAATAGTTTCATTTAACAATGTGGCCATTTACCTGATAATAGATTTTGAGGTTCATTTAGATTTTTTTTGTCTGTTAATACTCATATTTTCATACATCATAATAAGCAGTATTTCAGTAGGAAAACTAGGATAACAGCAGCAAATAGCACCCTTTCTTCAGTGTGTGTCAAGAAAATATTTTTCAGGCAGCGCCTGTGGCTCATTGAGTAGGGCAGTGGCCCCATATACCAAAGGTGGCGGGTTCAAACTGGGACTCGGCCGAACTACAAAACAGAAAAATAGCCGGGCGTTGTGGTGGGCACCAGTAGTCCCAGCTACTCAAGAGGCTGAGGCAAGAGAACCTTCTAAGCCCAGGAGTTGGAGGTTGCTGTGAGCTGTGTGATGCCAC
>CAUYRH010016189.1:0-11179 GCA_963574655.1 Perodicticus potto | reverse complement strand
CGTGAAGAGAAACTTCTCCAAAGAAGTCAGGCACACAGCCTACAGATACATGAAAAAATGCTCATCATCTTTAATCATCAGAGAAATGCAAATCAAAACTACTTTGAGATATCATTTAACTCCAATAAGATTAGCCCACATCACAAAATCCCAAAACCAGAGATGCTGGCGTGAATGTGGAGAAAAGGGAACACTACTACATTGCTGGTGGGAATGCAAACTAATACAGTCCTTTTGGAAAGATATCTGGAGAATACTTAGAAATCTAAAAATAGAACTGCCATTCAATCCCATAATTCCTCTACTAGGTATATGTCCAGAAGACAAAAAATCGCATTATAACAAAGATATCTGTATCAGAATGTTTATTGCAGCCCAATTCATAATTGCTAAGTCATGGAAAAAGCCCAAGTGCCCATCAACCCACAAATGGATTAATAAATCATGATATATGTACACCATGGAATATTATGAAGCCCTAAAGAAAGATGGAGACTTTACCTCTTTCATGCTTACATAGATGGAGCTGGAAAATATTCTTAGTAAAGTATCTCAAGAATGGAAGACAAAGTATCCAATGTACTCAGCCCTACTGTGAAACTAATTTATAGCTTTCATATGAAAGCTATAACCCAATTACAGCACAAGAATATGGGGAAAGGGCCAATGGAGGCAAGGGGAGAGGGGAGGATGGGTGGAGGGAGAGTAATTGGTGGGTCCATACTTATGGTGCATCTTAGAAGGGTACAGGTGAAACTTACGAAATGTAGAATATGAATCTCTGTACACAATAACTAAGAAAATGCCATGAAAGCTATATCAACCAGTTCAATGAAAATATAAACTGTATATAAACCCAGCACATTATACCCCATGATTGCATTTATGTTCACAACCATGATTTAATAAAAAAGAAAAATTTTTTTAAATGACTTCTTTTCCTTTGGGAAAATATCCAGTGGAACTGCTGGATCAAATGGTGGGTCTACTTTTAGTTCTTTGAGAAACCTCTATACTTTTTTCTATAAAGAAGTACTAACTTTCAGCTTCACCAATGGTAGATAAGTTGTTTTTTTTTTTTTTTTTTTGCTGTTTTTTTCCCCCCTCTCTGTGCCCACGCTATCATCTATTGTTTTTGGAATTTTCAATAAAAGCTATTCTACCTAGGGTAAGAGGATATATTCCTGTGATTTTGGTTTGCATTTCTCTGATGGTTAGTGATACTGAGTATTTTTTCATATATTTATTGGCCATTTTTCTACCTTCTTTTGAAAATCTTCTCTTCATGTCTTTTGCCTACTTTTTAATAGGGTGACATTTTTTTTCTTGATGATTTGCTTGGGTTTCTTGTAGGTTCTGGTTATTAGCCCTTTATTGGATGTCTAGCATGTAAATACATTCTCCCAGTCTGTAGATGGTCTGTTTTCTCTGTTGATCATGTCATTAGCAGTGCAGAAGCTTTTTAATCCAAGTCCGGTTTATTATTTTTGTTGTTGCTATGGCTGTCATTGGGATCCTCATAAATTCATTGCCTAGGATAATATCTAGAATAGTTTTTTCCATATTCTCTTCTAAACTTCTTGTGGTTTCATGCCTTGCTTATAAGTAATTAATCCCTCTTGATTTAGTTTTTGTGAGTGGTGAGATACATGGATCCTGTTTCACCCTTCTTAATGTGGCTATCCAATTCTCCAGCACCATATACTAAACGGGGTTTCTTTTCCCCAGTGTGTGATTTTGGTTGAATCTGGACGGCTCAATATCTGTGTCCTCTGTCCTATTTCATAGGTCCATGTCTTTATTTATGTGCCACTACCACGTGCTTGCAGCTTTGTAGTGTAGTTTGAAGTCTGATAATGTGATATGTCTGTCTCACTCAAGATTTGTTCTTTTTGCCTAAGATTCCTTTAGCTATTTGGGCTTTATTCTGGCTCCAAATGAAGCAAATAATTATTTTTTCTTGATCTGTGCAGGTGGAATGCTCCTGATTTCTATACATTGATTTTGTAACCTGAGACTTTGCTGAAACTATTTATCAATTCCAGAAATCTCTTTATGTTGTTTATTAAATTTTATAGATATTGAGCATATCATCACCAAAGAATGATAGTTTGACCTTCTGTTTCCCGATTTTGATATTCTTTATTTCTTTCTCTTTCCTGATTGCTCTGGCTGGGACTTCCAGCACTAAGTTGAAAGGCGGCATTGACCGTGGGAATCCCTGTCTTGTTGCACTTATTAGTGGAAATGCTTTGAATTTTTCCCCATTCCGTATGATGTTGACTGTGAGTTTTTCAATTAACTGTACAAGTTTTACGTATTAAATATTCAGTAGGATTCAAAATATGCTCCGGAATTTGCATCTGTAACTGTTTTGTTTTACATTATATATAAATTGTCTCAACTATCCCATTTGATCCTCTCACTAGACCAGAAAACTTGTTATTTTTAGTAACTAATAACCAACTTTATAGAAAAAAGTGTGGTTAGGGATTAAATGTCTTTTCCAAAATTCATCATACAGTTTGCCTCTCTACTGCTTATAATGATAATCATCAAAGTATAGCCTGATTGTTTTTCTCTGAATTGAGAATATTGCCTTTCTTCAAACTCTTTTATATCACAAAACATGATACAGGGAGAAATGATAAATTATAGCATTAGTTACATGATAATAAATTTTATTTTTCACCGAAAGGACTTTTTAGCACAGAGATGATATACTCGGTTTTGGTTTAAGTGTTCCACGTTTAATGTCCTCTTTACATCTTTGAAAAGCCAGTTAGTTTGTTATTCAGAAAGAAAGAGCATCTCGACTTCCCAGCTAGAGACATTCTTTTAGATAATCCTTAGAACAAGCGAATGCTGAAATCCTGATGGCATGAGGAAAGAGACTCATGTTGGAAAGCGAATATGAGTTGTTTACTAAGAGAAGAAATGCCAGTATCAGGTGCAACACTCATCTAACAGTAGGAATACTTGTTACATTAACAAGATTTACTGACAGACCCCATCTGTGTCTTCTCACCAAACAAGGTCACTCAGTCAGATACTATGGAGCCTAATGAGGAAAATGCCAAGTCTCTGGAGTGATAATGGAGGTTCACTCTGACTTACGCCTCAGGCACTGGCAATATTTTTAGGTCTGGAAAATAAAATAAGGTACAAAAAAGGTCATAATTTTTATCGAGCTGATCCACCTTGAAAAATAGCTCTGCATGTGAGTATGTTTAATATTTTTTCTTTCCTGAAACTCAAGGTTACTTTTCTCCTCCTCTTCAAAGCGGTCCTTAAGGGTTTTAATACCTTATCTGAACATTAAATTAATATAGGTTATTAGGTTAAAGGGTCTGCACCACAGCTTTTATTTTATATCTAACAAAATGTCTGCAAAATGCTAAAGGGGCCTGTTGGTTTTGTACACATAATGTATTACTAGCTCTTTCCTTACCAAAAAAAAAAAATCCTCACAAAATTTTTCAGTGACATTAGGTATCAAATATTTCTAAAACTTGGAAATTAGATGCTTGGATTCAATTCTTAGCATCTACTATTAACTTGAACCAATGGCTAACTGTCTCTGAACCTGAATAAAAAAAATAATGTGTTCAGAATAATTAATAATAGAAATCCCTTCCACCATAAATATTTTCCAGGCTCATTAGCTATACCTCAACCCTAGGTATAGTAAAAATAATTTATTAATGTGTCTTGTCAAGGGCCCATTTAAAATATCCTTAGTTTGATTCATGATAACTACATAATATTAGCACATAGACAACTTTTATATATTTTTAATCATCCCTGTCCTTTGCCCAAATGCCACTCACTAATTTATTATTTCTTATATACTTATATACCCTTATCACATGTAGCTTCAGCTTCCTTTACTAATATCACATTTTATTGTAAAAATAAAATTTTTTCTGTTCTACCAACTACTTCAACTCCTATTTCAAATAGGATTACCTTTTTAAAAACAAAGTAAAAAGTATACAAACAAAAAACTACTATGACATTAACACCTAAAGCAATCTTTACTTCACTTGTTACACTCAAGTCAAAGAATGCTAAGAGCATCCAAACTTAAAATTAATTTCTTAAGGTAAATTTTCACAAAGATTAATTAGACTATGGACATAATCAAATTCATCAAAAACAAATTGCAAACTGTGATTTTGCTGACTTATAATTCAGTTAAGGATAGGTCTCCCTGAAAATTTTGCAATGCTTAACTATATGGAAAAGCTATTGTTCTGTTAGCAGAATTAGGAAAGATAAGTAGTCTAAGTTATGACATTTAGAATTCAAGGTACCCTGGATTTAGAACACACCATAGTTTGAAAGGACTCAGATTAACAGTATTTTGTTTCTTTTTTTTCTCTAAGTGCTTGACAATGTAGAGCTAATAATCTTGGATAAATAGAGGTAATACATGAAAAAGGGAGTAAAGTGTTGCCTTTGCAGAAGTGTATGTGGGATTCTGTGAGAAAAGAGATTGGCATATATGACACACTGGGAGGCCTGCAGAGCTATAATAATTAAGGTGATAATTATAATAATGAGTAATTATCAATACAATGTGTCCAGGCCTGTTCTAAGTATTTTATATTTATTATCTCTTCAAACCTCCATGCTGTTCTACAAATGCATTCCTATTGTTAGCCCCACTACACATATAATTTAACTGAGGTATAGTGAATTAAATAGCTCTTTTAAAGATACAGATACTAGAACCAAAATTTGAATTCAAACCATATATTAAAAATTTTAGTATGGTGCACTTTGATAATATCTTCTGAAACAAACAGAAAAGTCCAGATCATGCATTTATTTTATCAAATTAGGCCATAGAATGGCCTTGAATGGTTTTTCAAGAAACTATATATCATTTATGTCTATCTCTATAGTTTCATATATTTATGTATATGTATATTAACATCAGAAGATATCAAAATATATTGTAGCAGGTTAATGAAGAATGGAGGATGGTGAATAAAGTAGAAACGGATAGAGGATAATGTAATTATTTACAGTAATCCAAAAGAAATGACACCGACTTGGACAAAGGTGGACAATAGTGTTGAAATACAGATCTCAGATTTGTTTTCTATAGGAATTGTTAGTTGGTTGTCTGTATGCATTGAGAAAAGAAGATTCAAACATTATACCTAGGAGTTGCACTTGATTTCTGAGTGAATAAAAATTCCATTAATGGAGATGACAAGGAAAGAACAAAGCAATTTGTTGGGTCTGGCTATATTAAGTTGAAATGCAAGTGAAATGAATCTGGAATTCAGATAAAATGTGTTTAGACTGCATGCGTAACTGGGCTTTTCCCATTTGTAGTTAAATTCGTTTATAAGAAAACTGAGGTGACCTGGGAAGTGATCAAAGAAAATCAGAGAAGAGAGTCCAGAGCTTGTGGAGCTCCAACGTGTAGAGTGCCAGAGAAAAGAATAGGACAGAGGGGAAGCTCTATGCATCAGCATTAGAGATCGGTTGGTTAAATGAGAAAGCCGATTACGGCAAGGATTCACAATAAAGGAAACATGTCTTAAATATTTTATTTTAATTTATAGCTTTATAAATACATATACACATATTCACCTGGCAATCTTCGAAATAAGACCTCATATTTTCTTTGAGCATAGTTCTGCTGACTGGAATTCCTTTTTATTTTCTTAAATAAACCACAGAAAATCATCTCCGTACCTCAGCAATATTGAGAAATTATGTGTATCACAGTAACAAATCTCAAAGCACAGTCTTTCTGGTGCGCCTTTGATTACAAACCAGCATAAAAATGCTTACACGTTGAGTGACAAATTCTGAAAATAGTTCCCTCACCCCTTTACCCATCTTGAGCACTTAAAAAACTGTACCATAGTATATTGTTTTGATAGAATGAACTGATAATTCCTTTAACTTACATAAATTCTGTCTCATCATTTCCAGGTTTATTATTTGAAAACTAAAAAGTGTATTTCTTGTGTCCATTTAAAAATTATTATTTCAAGATGCATCTCAAGTCAGTAATTTCATTATATATAATCATCATGCATGTTTATGGAGCACAGATGGTATTTTTGATATATGTATGCAATGTGTAATGATCAAATCAAGGGACTTAGGATATCCATCACCTCATGTTTACCACTTATTTGTCTTGAAAACATTTCAAATCTCTTTTAGCTATTTTGAAATATACAAGATGTTGCTAACTATAGTCACCTTATTGTGCTACTTATTAAACATTAGAACTTATCTTTTATATTAATGGAAGATTAATGGGTTATAAATAAAATAAACATATTTTTGTTTATTTGTTCCTGTTAACCAACCTCTCTTCTCCCTCTCCCCCATAAATAATAATTTATTATTTAGTCTGATAAATATCATTCTACATTTCACCTCCATGACATTAACACAACTTCCATATATGAGTAAGAACATGAAATATTTGTATTTCTATGCCTGCCTTATTTTATATAATGCAATAGCCTCCAATTCCATCTGTGTTGCTCCAAATAACAGGAAACTGTACTTTTATGACTGAATAGAATTCATTTATGTATATATATCACATTTTCTTTATCCATTCATTTGTTCGTGGACACTTACATAGATTATATATTTTTTGCCATTGTGATTAGTGCTACAATAAACAAGGGCTACAGGCATATCTTTGATATATTGATTTCTTTTCCTGTGATAAATACCCACAAGTGGGATGTGCATCATATGGTAGTTCTGTTTTAGTTTATAGAGAAATCTCTGCACAGTTTTCCATAATAGTTGCACTAATTTACATTCCACCAATAATGTATGAATTGTTTTTCTCCTGTTCCTTGCCATGATGATAGCCATTTTAATTGGGTTGAGATGGGGTATGATGTTGTAGAATTTGCTTACAACAATATCCTGAAGTATTGCATTGTGGTTTTGGTTTACATTTCTTTGGAGATTTGAGATATTGAGCAGTTTTTCAAATACCTGTTGACCATTTGAATGTTTTCTTTGATGAAATGTCCAATCAGATTCTTGGCCCACTTTTTAATAGGATTAGTTTTTATTGTTGTTGTTGTTGTTGTTGTTTGTTTTTGCTGTTTAGTCTCTCTGTATTTTAATAGTAGTTCCTTGTCCACTGAATAATTTTTCCCTCAATCTACAGACTATATTTTTACTCTGTTGATCATTTTCTTCCCTGTGAAGAGTTTAAGTTTAATATAATCCAATTAGTCTATTTTGGGTAACAACTCAAATATTGCCTATGCTTTCAAAGTCTTAGTCATAAAATCTTTGCCTACAGCAATATCCTGAAGTATTACATCTGTGCTTTACTCTAGTAGCTTTATAATTTCAGGTCTTCCATATAAGCATTTAATCCATTTTAAGTTGAATTCAATGTATGGTGAGAGAGGGGGGTCCAGTTTTATTCCTCTGCATGTTAATATCCAGTTTTCTTCCCCATTTATTAAAGAGACCATACTTTCCCTAGTGTATGTTCTTGGCACATTCGTAACAGGTGGATATAATCCTGGGTTCTATTTTCTGTTCTATTTGTCCATTTTTGTGTTTTTATATGATAGCATGTTATTTTAGTTTATAATTTTATACTATATATTGAAGACAGGTAGGTTGATGCCTCCAGCTTTGTTTTTTGGGGGGCTCTTTCTCTTCTGTACAAATTTTAGGATTTATTTTTCTACTTTATGTGAAAAATGATATTGATATTTTGAGAGGGATTTCACTGAGTTTGCAGATTGCTTTGGAGAATTTTTTTTTTTTTAATTTGAAGTCATTATCATGGGATATCTTTCCACTTGTGTCTTCTTCAATTCCAAATTTAATCCAGTGTTTTGTACTTTCCCTTGTAGAGGTCGTTTACCTTTTAATCAAATTAATTTCCAGATATTGTATTGTATCTATTGTTACTAGGATCCTTCTTGATTCTTTTCTTAGCTACTACATTATCTGTGTATAAAAATGCCAATACATTTTGTTATCTTGCAACTTTACTGATTTTGTTTATTAGTTCTAAGTTGAGTTATCAGTTCTTTTGCTGGAATCTTTTGGCTTTTATAGACATCACGTTATCTGAAAAAAAGAGGATAATTTTGACTTTTTCAATTCGGATGCCCTTTATTTCTTGCTCTTGTCTAATTGATCTGGCCAGAACATGTGGTACTTTGTTAAATAGCAGAGGTGAAAGTGGGCATACTTACCTTGTTTCAGCTCTTAGAAGAAAAGCTTTCAGCTATTCCCCATTCAGTGTAATGGTAACTATTGGTTTGTCATATATGTCCTTCATTGGTAACCATATTCCTCTTTGTGTAGCTTGATGAGAGTTTTATCTTGAAAGGATGTTGATTTTATCAATTGCCTCCTTTTCTGTGTCTATTGAGATGATAGTGTGTTTTCTGTTGTTGATTTTGTTAATGTGATGTATCCATTTATTTATTTCCATATTTGGGTATTTGAACCATAATTTGATTCCTAAAATAAATTCAACTTGATCATGGTGTGTTAGCTTATTTATAGTTGGATTTTATTTGCTAGTATATTGTTGAGGATTGTTGCATTCAACAGAAATATTAGCTTATAGATATTTTGATGTTGTGGTTGTGTCTGTGTCTGGTATTTATATTTGAGTAATGTTGGCCATTTAGAATGAATTAGAAGGAAGCTCTTTTCTTTAATTTTTTTGGAATAGCTTGAAAACAAGAAGTGTTAGTTCTTCTTTAAAAGTTTGGAAGATTCGACAGTAAAGCCATTTTTTCTTTTGGTGAAAACTTTCTATTTCTGGTTCAATCTCATTATCAATTACTGGCCTATTCATGTTTTCTATTTCTTCTTGCTTTAATACTGTCAACATGAATGATTCCAGGAATTTATCTATTTCTTAGGTTATCCTATTAGTTTGTTATTATTTACAATAGGCTTACAACGTTCCTTTGTGTTTTTGTGACATTAGTCGTAGTGTCTCCTTTTTCACCTCTGATTTTATATATTAGGTCTTCTTTCTTTTATTTTGGTTAGTCTAGTTAGAAGTTTATCAATTATGTTTATCTTCTCAAACAAATTTTCATTTCACTGATACTTTGTATTGTTTTTTAGTCCCTGTTACATATATGTCTGCTCTGATTTTCATCATTTCTTTTCTACAACTAATTTAGACTTGGTTTGTTATTTTTTTATTATTTGAGGTACATCATTATGTTGTTTATTTGGATTATTACTCCTCTGTTGACATAGGTATTTATTGCTATAAACTTCCCTCTTAGCTCTGCTTTTATTATGTCTTGTAGGTATTGGTTTGCTTTGTTTCCATTTTTATTCATTTCAAGTTTTTAAATTTGTTTCCTAATTTTTCTATTGACCCAAAAGCCATTTAGGATAAATGTAGTTTTAAAGCTTCCTCCTGTTTTGCATGTGTAGTTATATTCTTTTGTATGCTAAGATTTGACAGATTGACTCCATATGTCTTAGAGAGAATCTTTTTGGTTTGCATTTATTTGAAGTTATTTAAACTTCCTGTATCTGAAGGTGTATGTATCTTTTTAAACATGCAATTTTACCAACTATTATTTCATTAAATAGGTGTCCTATGCCTTTGCCTGTTTAGGGGAGAATTGGTTACTGGAGAATTATTGTGTTCTTTTGCATAGAAAACCTATTTAATGAAATAATAATTTTTATTGCTTTTTTATGTTTTTTTTTTGTGTGTGTGTCCTTACTTTGATATTTGTGCATCTGGTGTAATAGTCACTTCTTTCAATTTTATAAGCAGGCTTTCATTGAAAAATGTGTTTTCCTACAGAGTAATGTGTCTACAGTGTTTATTAGGGTTCTTTGGATTGTATATACTGTAGTTTCTGTATAATTTCTTTAGGTTTAATCAGCAACATTAGTGTCTCAGTTTGTCAGCAGGTTAAGATGCATCTGTTAGTGGAGGCCATGGTGAGGCTTTGCTGGTAATAGGACAGCACGTGAGCCCATCGTCAGCTACTGGTGATGGTGGTAACCTGCCAGCCATGCCACTCCTGTAGCCTCTGCTTGGTATACACGGGTGCTGGCAGTGGCATCTCTAGATTGGCCAGTCCTTACGTCTCTAGTTGGCTTACTTAGGTGCCACTAGTGTCAGTAGTGCCCTCGGTGGGTAGATCCTTGGGCTGTTAAATGGCGTGAATGGTGTTGGCAGTGGCAGTGGCAGAAGTCGTGGCTAGGGAATGCTCACACTCCAGACCAATGCATGCCTTTGGCAGACATATTTGTTCCATTCTCTGTATCTTTTATATTTTATGATGCAATAGCCTAATATGTCATTAATTCTCTTATAACATTCTCATTCCATTATACATAGACTCCTATACACTAATATATTAGTACCCTTAATGAATTACAATTTCTAGAATATTCTGTTAATGTTAAGCCTCCATCATGTCTTTCTTTTCTTCCTTCCTGATTCTCTATTGTTCAGTATTTTCTACCTATTCTAACTTTTGCTGTTCAAAAGTAGAGCCAATCCTTCCTCTTTCTTGGTACAATGACCATGATTCTAGTATTCACAGAAAATTTTGTTGTAATTATATTCTAAAAGCCTGTATCTATATAAAATATAAAATTAGATGACATCTCAAAGTAGTTTTGATTTGCGTTTCTCTGATGATTATGGATGATAAGTTTTTTTTCATACGTCTGTAGGCCACACGCCTGTCTTCTTCAGAGAAGTGTTTCCTCAGGTCCCTTGCCCACCCTGAGATGGAATCACTTGTTCTTTTCTTGCTAATACTTTTGAGTTCTCTGTATATTCTGGATATTAAACCTTTGTCAGAGACATAACTTGCAAATATTTTCTCCCATTCTGAGGGCTGTCTGCTTGTCTTACTAACTGTGGTCTTGGCTGTGCAGAAGCTTTTTAGTTGAACAGATCCCAGTAGTGTATTTTTGATGCTGCTTCAATTACCTGGGGGGTCCTCTTCATAAAATGTTCGCACAGACTGAGTCCTTCAAGAGTTTTCCCTACACTTTCTAGTAGTATTTTTATAGTTTCATGTCTTAAGTTTAAATCTTTAATCCAATGAGAGTCTATCTTAGTTAAAGGTGAAAGGTGTGGGTCTAGTTTCAGTCTTCTATAGGTTGCCAGCCAGTTCACCCAGCACTATTTGTTAGATAC
>CAUYRH010016188.1:0-65128 GCA_963574655.1 Perodicticus potto | reverse complement strand
AGTTTGTCTAAGTCCTGGCTCTTATTGGTTCATATGAAATAATGTTAACTTCACTTCTTTGTATATTATGTATAAATTAGAAAATGAAAAAATGTGTGAATAACATTGTATGAAATAAACTTGGTCTTGTGTTTTTCTCTAGATAAAATACCCTTCTGTACCTCAATTAAAATTTAAGATTGCCCATTTAAGTTTACTCTGGCTTGTACAACAAACTATTTTTATCACATGGGTGTTATCCTAGAGCCACTGATTCCTCTGGTGGTACTAATCCCATCTTTTAAATAATATTCAAGATTTAAACATAATCATTCCATAGGGTGAAACTTCTAGCCTGTTTCTTTAGAGATGAAAACAATAACATCTTTGGGGTTGTTTTGAGGACTAAACTAAATCATGTACCTTGAATCATAGATGTCTGTTTCCTTTCCCTGTGAACCTGAGGCAGTGTTGTCTAAGAGTAAATACAATTTAGGTTCAGGCATGGATTTGACATTTAGCTATTTATAAGCCTTGGGAAGTTGGGTGTGTTAATATATCTGGTCTTTGATGCCTTTGTGTGTACCATGGGATAACACTACCTCATTGGCTTTAAGAAAAATGGGAAAAGGAAACCGCATTTACATTGTTTATCCTCAGATTTTGTTTTATCTTGGATTGGGTCTATTGTGAGCTATAAAAGCAGCTCTCTGGATTAATTGGCCTACCCCCACTTCATAGTAAAGTTAAAAGATCTTAAAAAGGCAATGGGACATTTTCCCACCCTAGTTTACCAATCCAAGAAAAGCAGTTTCCTAAAGTGACCTTGGGAGTAGTTACTAACTGTTGTCCTCATGACAGCTTTTCCTCCAGGATGTTCAAATAGGGGATGGGTAGGGAAACCCCTAAGTAACAGTATTCCTGACTTAGAAGGATCTGTTTTAGCATGGATGCTTCATACATGGTGGAGGTGAGAAGAAATGGAGACAGTCGTACCTGGGCAAATGCTGTGCTGCACAGAGAAGGGGGGAATCTGAGGCATGTTGACCTCTTAATTACCTGTCTGTGGGACAGGTCCTATCTTGACTACCCACAGGACATTGGAGCAAAGGAGTACTTGATGTCATTGCTATGTACTACAGAATAGATCCTATAGGAAGCCCAGTGTTCAGTGGGGTTAGTGAACTTTACCTTCATTCCATATAGGCAGTTTCTCTAGTTTCTGTTATGTTCCAGTCATAGAGCTTTTTTTTTTTGGGGGGGGGGGATTCATTGAGGGTACAAGAAACCATGTTACACTGGTTGCATTTGTTGGGTAAAGTCCCTCTTACAATCGTGTTTTCCAATCACAGAGCTTTAAGAAAAATATATTTGCTGGGCTGTGACTAGTTCAGTGAGTAGGGCACCGGCCCCATGTACCGAGAGTGGCAGGTTCAAACTTAGCCAGCCCTGGCCAAAATGTAACAAAAAAATAGCCGGGTGTTGTGGCGGCTACCTGCAATCCCAGCTAACTGAGCTAACTGAGGCTGAGGCAAGAGAATCGCCTAAGCCCAAGAGCTGGAGATTGCTGTGAGCTGTGACGCCACAGCACTCTACTGAGGGCGACAAGAAAACTCTTCTCACAAAAAAAAAATATATATATATATTTACCAAGAACTTAAACTGCTGAGATGAAATAGTCTTATATTCCATTTGATTGTTTAAGGGGAAGAAATGAGCTCAAAGAAGCTTTGATTCACTTTCTTGGACAAGTAGAATGCAGTGGTTCAGGGTTTGGGTTCTAGAATTAAGATTGCCCAGGTTCCAAATGCCAGCTTTATATCCATTAGGTAAATGGTTTCATGTTTTTGTTGTTTTGAGACAGTGTCTCACTGTGTCACCCTTGGTAGAATGCCGTGGCGTCAACAGTTGACAGCAAGCGATTCTCTTGCCTCAGCCTCCCAAGTAGCTGGTACTACAGGAGCCCACCACAATGCCCGGCATTTTTTTTGTTGTTGCAGTGATCACTTTTTTTAGGTGGCCCGGGCTGGGTTGGAACCCGCCACCCTCGATGTATGTGGCTGGTGCCGTAACCACTGTGCTATGGATGCTGAGCCATGGTTTCATGTTTTAAGCCTTAGTTTCCTTGGCGTATGTAAAGGAAATACTGAGAGCATGATGATTAAAGGGAATATAGATGAAGTGCTATGGCAAATGAGTACTGGGTGCATGTTTGCTAACCAAATGACTCGTATATCATTTGGGGTTATAGTAACTAAGCTTTACTTTCTAATATGCTTACATGCAACCTCAAAATATTTGGTTTGAGATCATGTTTCTGTGACTGAGCAAACCTCTTGATTCAGGTTACAGATTAATCACTACGTTACATTCGATTTGCTCTGATGTGTATGAGCTGTCAGGAAGGAGAGAAAGGCAATGTGATGGAGAATCTGAATCCCTCTCTCCCCCTGCCACCCCAGAGACCCAGTAGGTACGGAGGTTTTGTGAAGGTCAGACTGTGGTTCCCGACCATCAGTTGATCTTGGCATTTCTCAAAACTATTCTGTCATGTTCAGTGACCAGTTTAGGGGAGCCCTTGATGTGATTATGTTTTAGTAAAACAGACCTGCCAACAAATAGTATTTTGCTGAGTGTTTGATTAAAGAGCCAACTCCGATTATTTTTCTAAATATCTCCTTTTTCAAAACTTGTATTTATTTTAACTTTTTTGTTTTGTTTCATTGATTTGTCTATATGTATCTGTGCATGCAAATTTATGGACATACTTTGAGTTTAACATATGGTTAAGTTACATTGTTGGCATTTGTTAGGTAGACTCTCAGTTGTAGTTGTGCCCTTCCCCTAGGAAGTGTGCCATACACCCATGTGTTGTACCTGTTGGGTGGGAACTTAGAAACCCTCCCCACTCTATCCCTTCCTGAATTTAATTGATCCATCTCTTTTATGATTGAATAGTATTTTTTTCCTTTTTTTAAAAAATTAAACCATAGCTGTGTACATTAATGCAATTATGGGGTACAATGTGCTGGTTTTATATACAATTTGTTGTTTGTTTTTTTAACTAAGTCAAATACACATAGATCATGAATACATTTATGCATATGTGGACATAATATGTTGATTTTTTTAATACAATCTGACGTGTTTACATCAAACCAATCAACATAGCTTTCACCTCATTTACTTGATCGTTGTGTTAAGACATTTATGTTCTACACTTGACACATTTGACTTGTACCCTTGTAATATGCACCATAGGTGTGGTCCCGCCTTTTACCCTTCCCTCCCTTCCCACTCCATTTCTCTCCTTCATCCTGGGCTATAGTTGTGTTCTATTTTTCATAAAGTGTGAGTAAATATAAGTAGGTTTCATAGAAGTACTGAGTACATTGGATACTTTTCCCTCCATTCTTGAGATACTTTACTTAGGAGAGTATGTTCCTCCATGTAAACATGAAAGAGGTAAAGGCTCCATTTTTTTTTAAGTCTGCATAATCATGGATTGATGAGCACTTGGGCTTCTTCTATGACTTGGCTATTACTAATTGAGCTGCAATGAATAATCTGGTGCAAATATCTTTTTTGCAAAGTGATTTTTTGGTCTTTTGGATATACTCCTAGTAGAGGAATTGCAGGATCCAATGGCAGGTCAATTTTTAGATCTTCTTTTCAAAAGGAACATACTAGTTTGCATTCCCACCAGCAGTGGAGAAGTGTTTGTTCCCTTTTCTCCACATCCATGCCAACATCTGTAGTTTTGGGATTTATTTTTAGAGGCATAGTCTCCATCGCCCAGGCTGAAATGCAGGGGCATAATAATAGCTCACTGCAACCACAAACTTGGGTTCAGTCAAGCCTTTCCAAGTGCTAGGATTATGTGCATGAGCCACCGCACTCAGCACAAATGTGTCTTTGAGAGTTGAGCAACTCTTGTAGTTCAGTGAGAAAAAGGACCTCCCTAGGTCCATCCAAATGATGCGTTGTTTGTTTCACCTGAAGGAAGGCACAGTAACACTCCTTAGGATAGCTCTGCCAACTTGGCTTAGTAGCAAGGAAAGCACTGAAGTAGAACACTGCCTGTTGGCCTTCTAAACCATTCCCTCTCCCTGCTCCCTGGGCAAAAACGTTATGACAGCCTCCCAAAGCAGTAGCAATTTAGAAATTAGAAACCAGGAGGGTCTCCGTCACAAAGCACAGGTGTGGAATGTTGTACCAGTAATTGCTTATGAACATGGCCATCTATGTCATGAGGGAAGAAGTCAAGGGCCGCTTGAGAAGATAAGGTAATTTCCCTTCACACACTCCTTGGGAGCAGGCCCGATGTCCATGCAGTTGAGCAGAAGGTTTCATCCAGTTTGCACTGTGTACACAGCAGCTAGCCATGGTCAGACAAAGCTTACAGAAAGAATGGTAAACACTGGAGGAAAGTGCAACAAATTATCCCATGACCAATGAGGACCATATTGAGAAAATTAGGTCTCTATTTTTTGGAACGGCAGTAAGCCTGAGGGGAAAAAATAATTCTTGTCTCAAAAGCTTTAAATGTAGACAGGAATTGAGATTTCAAAACTAAATTCTGGTAAAGAGCGGGGACGCAGTACCTTACTTTGGCTGGGAAGGGAAAGGCGGAATGAAGAAGGGAGGCGGGGTAGGTCGGCCTGTTTCCCTAGTCTTAATGGGCACCTACTTTGTGTCAGGTGTTAACCCTAGAAGCTGGGGTGCAGCCCTCGTGGAGCGCACGCCTCAGTGCAGGGAGACACAGGTTCCTGGATGTACACAAAGCTGTGGTTAATGACAGGAAGCCGTCACAGATAATACCGCGGCAGCGCACAGTTGGCAGTGCCCATCACAGCCCAGGTCCACGACCGGGCTGACTGCAACCTCTTGCTTCGCCCCCCTACACACCCCCGCCCCCGGCCTTTCCGAAAAGAAGGCTCGACCCGCCGGGGCTCCCGACACCTGGGGGCGGGGCCCCACGGCGGGGGCTGGGAGGACAGCTCACGATCATTCAGCAGAAGGGCGACGGTGGGAGGCTCCCCTGCCCCAACTCCTTCCAGAGACCGTTCTGGCCGGGGCTGTGGGATGGGGCTTGCGAGGCACCTGTGATGTGGGGAGGGTGTCGCCACCCCGAAGCTGGGAGAGTGGCAGCTTCCTCTGGATTCCAAACGCAGCCCCGCACCCGAGTAGAGCGAGGAGCAAGGGACGGGACCTGGAGGCGGAAGCTGGGACAGGAAACACACAGCTGCAGACACGGAGAAGACAGGCTCCAGGTGATCCAGAGCCCTCCCCACGCGCCCAGCCAGGCTCACGCTACAGAGGGGCTGGGGGTCGGCGGCGGCCTTCGGAAGCTGCAGATCCCCAAGCGACACCCTCCATCCTCGGGCTTCAGCTTGTTCGCCCGCACGGAGCCCGCAGGGCTGCCGAGAAGGCTGCCCCGGCGCAGACGCGGGAGGACCGCCACCTCTTCCGCCTGTGCTGCGCGTCCCCTGCCCGCCCGGAGCCGCGCTGGGGGTCGCTGCCGCCACCTGTCCCTCGCCCAAAGGCGCCCCCTGCCGGCCTCCCCACCAGCCGCGCGCAGCGGGCCCCGCCCGGAGTCGAGCGGCCACGCGGAATCCCTCCCGCTCCCGGAGTGTTCTTTGTTTAATTACTTGGGGTTGATCTTTGTAAACCAGGTCACGCCAACACTCCCCGCTCTCCTGAACAAGGAAAGACTCCACCCACCGCCACCGTACGACTGCCGGCTGCTGTAGCACACACCCCTCGTATCCACATCTCTCCCCCAAGATTCGCACCCCGAAACCCTGCAGCCCCGAATCCAACGTCCCCCGTCGTAGGTTCCACTGATCCCTTGTCCCCAAACATGTCCAGAACTGAGCCCACCTTGCTCAACTCTCCTTTTCCCTACCTTTCTCTTCCCTTCCTGAAATAATCGTCCCCAAAGCCATATGTGGGGCGGCTAGCTTCTTGGTGTAAGTATCTCCTAAACATCGCGCGAAGTGTACTAAAAACATAAATTCATGTGGAATTCGAATTTAACTGGCATCTGGCGAGTTAATAAAAACTCTCCAGATGCGAGTTTATTTGCTAAATCTGGCGACACTGTTGCCTACTTTTCTGGGCCAGTTCCTCCCGTTCTTCTAAATCCAGCTCCAGAACCCTCTCTGGAGGCTTCCGTGGACAGACAAAGGGAATAACTCTTCCAGGCACACTGTCGTGATCTCTGTGATGGCCAGTCCTCGCAATTGCCTGTCTTCTGTGTTTCTTCAACCAGACCCTGAGCTTTTGAAAGGCCAGACTAAGCTTTTTTAGACATTAATAAAGGAATATAAAATTGTGGTGTTTTTTTTAACACTATGAGAATGTTACATTAGAAGTTTATCTACAGATTTAAAAAACCAAATAAATAGGTAGTTTAGGGGAAAACTGAATGGAGCGAGGAACTTGAATAGATCATTAACCATAACAAAAATTAAGAAAGTACTCAACAAAGTTGTAGGTCCCACATTTCTTGATTTCAAAACGTAGGATAACAAAGCTACAGTAATCAAAAGAGCATGGTAATGACACAAAGATAGACATATAAACCAGTGAAAGAAATTAGGCAGCACAGAAATAAACTTTGAATATACAAGGTGGCCATAAAGTTCCTGTGCAATTTAAAATAATAACTATTTTAGTTAGTTGTTGCGTGTGCTTTTGGCATCATAGCCAAGAATCACTGCCAATCCACTGTTACGAAGTTTTTCCCTACGTTTTCTTCTAAGAGTTTTATAATTTTAGGACTTAGGTTTAGGTTACTATTTTAAAAATGCACACGAACTTTATAGCCACCGTGTAGGGTACCAAGACCATTCGATGGGGAAAGGACAGTCTTTTTCGGCAAATGGTGATGGAAAAATTGGGTATCCGTGCAAAAAAGTTGGACCTTTACTTTACACTACATATGAACACTAACTCCAAGGGGTTAAAAACCTAAATGTAAATCCTAAAATTATAAAGCTCTTACAAGACTTTGTAACAGTGGATTGGCCGTGATTCTTGGCTATGACACCAAAAGCATATGCAACAAAAGTAAAAACAGACAAATGAGACTACATCAAACTGAAAATTTTAATGCACCAAAGGAAACAATCAAGAATGCGAAAAGACAACCTAAAGATTGAGAGAAAATACTTTACAAATCAGGTACATGAGAAGGGGTTAATATCCAGAATGTATAAAGAAGTCCTAAAACTCAACAGCCCCATCAAAAAAAAAAAAAAAAAACCTGATTAAAATACAGGCAAAGGACTTGAATAGACATTTTTCCAAAGATGATACATAAATGGCCAAAAAGATGCTGAACATCATTCATCATTAAGGAAATGAAAATAAAATCACAAGAAGATATCGCTTCACACCTATTAGAATGGCCATGATTGAAAGGAAAAAAACAGGCTTAGCGCCCATTGCTCAGTGGTCTCACTGGTTTGGGTGCTGGCCACACGCACTGGGACTGGTGGGTTCAACCCAGGGCTGATGGGTTCGAACCCGGCCAGGGCCTGCTAAGCAACAATGACAACAACAACAAAAATAGCCCAGCGTTGTGGTGGGCACCTGTACTCCCAGCTACTTGAGAGGCTGAGACAAGAGAATTGCTTAAGCCAAAGAGTTTGAGAGGACGACATAGTGAGATTCTGTCTCAAAAAAAAAAAAAAAAAAAGGAAAAAAAACAAAAAATACCTATTGACAGTGATGTGGAAAAATTGGACTTGTATGCTATTGATAGGAAAGGAATGTAAAACAGTGTAGCCCCTATGGAAAAATCAGTATGGTGGCCCCTCAAGCAATTAAAAATAGACTACCATATGATACAGCAATCCTACTCTTAGAGTATATCCAAAGGAATTGAAAGCTAGACCTCGAAGAGATATTTTCCTTTCCACGTTCACAGTATCCACGAGGCGGTAGCAACCTAAGTGTTCATTGACAGATGAATGGATAAATCAAATGCGGTGCATATGTATATACACACAATGAAAGATTAGTCAGCCTTAAAAAAGAAGTTTTGAGATCTGCTACATACAACATGGATGAAAAGTGAGGACATTGTGCTAAGTGAAATAAGCCAGTCACAAAACGACAAATACTGAATTTGCCCAAATGAGTTAAAAACTGTGTTCACACAGAAAACTGCACACAACTGTTTATAGTGGCTTTATTCAAAATTGCCAAAAATCCAGAGCAACCAAGATATCCTTCAGAAATGGACAAACTGGTGCATTCTTGCAGTGGAACGTAATTTTGCAATAAAAATATATGAGCTAGGAAGCCATGAAAAGACACGGAGAACCATGTCTAAATGCATATTACTAGATGAAAGAAGCTGATCAAAAAGGGCTACATGCTGTATGTTTGCAACCTTATGACATTCTGGAAAAGGTAAAACTATAGAGACAACATTAACAGGAGCTGTGAGGGACTGAAGGAGTAAGGGGTGAACAGGTAGAATATGGGGAATGTTTAGAGCAGGGAAGCTACTCTGTATTATACTGTATATTGGAAACGTGTCATTAGGCATTTGTCCAAACCTGTAGAAGCTAGGCCAGGAAGAGTGAAACCTGATGTAAACTATGGGCTTTATTTAGTGATAATGTATCAACATTGGTCCATCAGTTGTAACAGATGTATTACACAATGCAAGATGTTAACAATAGGAGACCAGCCTGGGCAACAGGCTATATCAAAAATTAAAAACAAAAAAAATTAACCCCATGTGGTGGTGGGCACCTATTGTCTTAGGCAGTCTCCAGTGTCTGAGGCAGGAGGATCACTTGTGCCTTGGGGTTTGAGGCTGCAGTGAGCTATGATTGTGTCAGTCTGGGCAACAGAGCAAGATCCTCTAAAAACAAAAACAATCCAAGAAGATGTGTGTATTGGGGGTGAGGAGGGGTCTCTATGGGAACTCCCTGTATTTTTCTGCTCAATTTTTCTATAAACCTAAAGTCAGAAAGTCTATTAATTTAACAAGGAAGGAAGGAAAGGAGGGAGGGAGGGCGGGCAGGAAACCACCCCTACACCACTGAGGGCCTTTTTCCTGGCAGGATCTTGCCAAGCGTGAATTCCCAACCTCCTCCACCCTCACACCTTTTCTTTGTCCCTCCAGCCCCTGGTTCAGAACTCTTCAGCTGTGAGTAGTCAGTCATCTCTGGCTGTCTCACACGGCATTCCCACTCCTCAACTTGGCCTTTAAGATCCTCCCCTATCCTGCTGTGGCTTCTCATCAGCCCCACCCTGCTGCTGCCTTCAAGGCTGGTCCTAAGCATTTAGTGAACACCATTACTCAGCTGCACAGGTGCCCAGGGCCCTACCAGGCCCCCAGCTGACCCCTCTAGCTGGAGCAGCCTTTCCCTCCGGCTTCGTGCCTGACAAACTGCTACTCAGCAGCTGGGTTTCTGCCAGGACATCTGCTGGGATGTCAACTCCTCCAGGAAGCCTTCCCTGAACTCCACCCTCTACCCCAGTGCTTGAGGTCCCAGGCAGGACAGGGCCCTGCCTTAGATACTGTGCACCCACAGGAATGGGAGCTTAACCGCAAGGTCAGAGCCATCCAGGGGAGCAGGGACAGGGGCCCTTTGGGACAGCAGTGTAGCAGAGCACTCACAATCTCCTCCAAGGCAACCAACCCACTTCTGCCCCTGGAAAAAGTCCATATGCTACCTGAAGGAGTCCACGTGAGGGTGTCCGGCATCATTGTTTGGGATAGCAAAGCATTGAAAAATGACACCTGGCAAAAGGGGAGGGGCTGAATACATCAAAGGAAAGCCCCGGGAATCCCAAGAGCACTTGACAAGCTTGAGTTTGATCTACAGACAAATAACATTTCTAGGTCATATTGTCAGGTCAGGGCAAAAGGCAAGTTGTGGAAGATGTTAAACAACACACACACACAGTCCTGTATTGTCATTTATGAGTGTCAATGCACAGGAAAGAATTTGAACAAACCCCCACCAAACCAGGGAGACGAGTGCAGGGGAAGAGGCAGGAGAGAACTGGGAGACTGTTTCCCTTTCCTCCGTATACTTCTATATTGTTAGACTGTTTTTATAGCATGACTGTATTCGTGTATTAGTTGTTTTTGCAAAAAAAAAAAAAAAAAGGGATGCATCTATATATGCTAATTCAAGCAATTGTGTACACACAGGAGGCAATCTGGAAGAATCCATGATGAGAGTCAATGAGGGGAAAAGGAACTTTCAAGTTTTCTACTATATGCTTCGGTACTGATGGAATCTGTTATGTATGACAAGCAATTATTAATCTTGTTAAAATAACAGCCTATTTTCTAATGTAAGTGTTGATGAGGGACTGAATGGATGAATGAGATGGAGAAATTAAGAGATTCTTTGGCTATGGGCGGGGCAGGTTCTGCCTCTCATCCCAGGCTTGTCTCCTCAGCAAAAAGGGGTTGTCTGGAGTTGTCTGGCATGAGTGGGGCCCAGACAGGTCAGCCAGGCAGAAGAGCAGGACAACCACCTTCTTGTCAGAGAGAGCTCCCCAGCACCCAGGCGTGCAGGACTGCCAGCCCTCCAGCACCCTGCTCTCCCCATCTTCCCAGCACAAGCCCAGGGATGGGTTTCCAGTAAAACATGTCACTCTTTAGCCTCTCCCACCTAGCCCACACTATGCCCTCTGCCAGGATCACCCTTCTCTTTCTTCTGCCTACATGAGCACTGCTTGTCCTTGGAGGCCCCTGCCCTGGACACATCCAACCTGACTGCCTGGGTCCTGTTGGCTCCAGTATTTCAAAAGCGGGTCTGCTGCCCTGTACGTCGGTGTGTCCCAGATGGAAAGTGGAGTCCTTGAGGGCAAAGAGCACTTCTGTATCCAGTGTCCCCACAGCCTGGCTCTGACATGGAAGGGACTTCCTCTTTGGCTTTACCTACACTTCATACCTGGAAGATAGCCATGTAGGCCACCCGTGAGAGCTCATGGGGCTTCTGTGTCAACAAGCTTTCTCTCCACCAGGCCTAAACAGTGCATGTGTCAGTGGATTGGGTGGCTGACACGTGGACACATGGAAACAGCAGGTCCTGGGAGGGAGTTCTGATTTCCACAGTGTGGTCTCCAGGGTTATTAGCTGGTAACAGAGTGCAACCTGAGGAAAACGAGCAGTGCCAATTACTGAAGGTCCCTTCCAATCTCCATAGGGATCAGCTTTGATTCTGAAATCAGGGGCTGCTGCCAGAACAGTATTAACACAATAGCTGAAAATTATACAAAACTCGCCAAGGGCCAGGGGCTTAGTCCTTTACACATGTGATCACATCTCTCCCTCGTAACAACTCTGGGAGGAATGTACTAAGATTATACTCAATTTACAGATGCAGAAACTGAGGCTTAGAGAAGTTGTGTGATTGTCCAGGGTGGCAGGCTGAGTTTAAATCTAGACTGTTTGTGACCAGAGTCAACATGGTTAAGTCCCGTGCCAGGGCTCTGGAATTCGGATCCCCACAAGCCCAGGACGTGGTGGAGGCTTGAAAGGCATAGACTGTGACTCTCAGCTTTGGCTGGTCTCTGCCTCGATGTGGGTCCAGTGTATAAGACTCTCCTGATTCTGCTAGAAAAGTGAGAAAATTCTTCCCCAGGCCTCATGCAGCCCTGTGGGCTATCATTCTGCAGACTCAGCCTCCTTGCAAATTCAAAGTCACCTTCTCACCTGGTCTGTTATGGGAATTTGCATGTGTATCTGGGGATGGGGGTGGGGACAGGAGGCACTCCTGTGTGTGAATGTGTGTGCACCTGTCCTATGCACACCCATAACGTAACGCTATGGCTTGCGTGCACAGCCTGGGCACAGTGAGCCCAGGAAATCCCTCAGAGCCCAGCCCAGATTCTCCACTGGGGAGCTTTAAAATGCCTAACTTCTCTGTGATTTCCAGAGTCCCACCTTGTGCCAGGTAAATGCTAAGTTCCATGCATAATTTCAGAACTTGCCCAGTGTCACAGGAGGGAGGCTGGCAGAGCTGAGAGGCACATCTGAATCTACCTGCCTCTCACAGCCTGGCTGCAGGCACCTTCTGCACTGCTCACCCGTGAGCAGCACACAGCGGGGGCAGGCACCCTGCCAGGCACTCTGCAGTGCTTATCTCATTCAGTCCTCATGGCTCTCTGAAGCAGGTACTTGTATTTGTCCAATTCATAGAGAAGCAAATTATAGCACAAAGAGGTAACACAGCTAAAATAGCTTTACAAATGTATGGGAGGAAACCACGTACAGTAGGGTTTTCGCAAAGCCCCTGGCTAGCTGAGCAGGTGTGGGTGGTGGGGCAAATGTGACCTGTCCCTTTCTTACTCCCCACCCTAGGAGCATCAGCACTGGCTCCCCTTCCCAACAGGGGGCTGAGTCAGAGAGGGCCTGGGGCTGCTCAGACACCAGATCATTGATGACAGCCAGTGTGGGCCAGGAACTGAGGGGCTCACCCCAGGAAGTGGCTCAGGGTGACTCGGCCTGGCTGCACCTGGGAGGGTGTGGCTGATGCTGGCACACTTACCTGCAGGAGAGCTTCCTGTCCACGCCCGCAGGACTGAGTCACATGCCTGGGGTGGGGTCCACCGCAGGACTTCAGCACCCAGCACTGCCCCAGCCAGGGAGGCCAGTTCACACATCAGTCTGGCCCCTCTGAGGCTGACTGTTTACAGCTACCAGACAGAGGTGCACCCGGGTCCTCTGCCTCATCCATCTCCAAGCCTCATTGTATCCTCCCTCCTGTATATGATTCAATCCTGTTCCCCCATCTTCACATTCCTGTTCAAAGTGTCCCAACCCGTAATCTCCCTCCCCTATACCCTGTCCTCCAACGGTGGCCAGAGGGTCCTTCTGAAACGTAAACCTGATCCTGTCTCTGCATTGCTCTGAGAACTCAGCGGCTCCTCTTGCCAGAGCAAGTCCCTTTGGTGGCACAAGCCTGCACAGACTCCCCGATCTCATCCAGCTCTCCCCAGAGGTCCTGAGCCCAGCCAGTCCAGCCCATTACAGATTCCCTCCATTCTTAAACATCCTGAAGGTCTTTTTTACTTCCTTGCCTGCTCTTTGCTGGGTTCCTTTCCCGGAATGGCCTTTCCCTGCCCTATCTGCCTGTGGCATGGTGAATAATAACCATTCAAAGTTAGTTACAGCCAGACGGGCATGGAAGCTCATGCCTATAATCCTAGCACTCAGGAGGACTGAGGTGAGAGGATTGCATGATGCCAGGAGTTTGAAATCAGCCTGAGCAAGAGCAAGACCCTGTCTGTACTAAAAATAGAAAAATCAGCCAGGCATGGTGGCAGATACCTGTAGTCCTAACTACTCAGGAGGCTAAAGCAGGAGGATAACTTGAACCCAGGAGTTTGAGTTTGGAGTGAGCTATGATGATGTCACTACACTGTCCCCACGGTACCAGAGCAAGACTCTGACTCAAAAAAAAAAAAAAAAGCTACATCTGAATCCCTGGAATCTGCAAATGTTTCTTTATAGGGCAAATGAACAACAACAACAATAAAATGGGCAGGGTGTCTTTGCAGATTTGCAGATGTGATTAAGTTAAGCATTTTGCAATGGGAATAATTATCCTGGATTATTCTGGTGGGCCCAAAATACAATTCCTATACTCTTCTTCTTTTTTCTTTCTTTCTTTCTAGTACTTTCTAGCTAGTACTGCAGACAAGTGCCACCATGCCTGGCTAATTTTCCTATTTTTTGTAGAGATGGGGTCTCATTCTTGCTCAGGTTGGCCTCAAAACTACTGGCCTCAAGTGATCCTCCTGCCTTGGCCTCCCAAAGTGCGGGGATTACAGGCATGAGTCACTGTCCCCAGCCTCCTATATTCTTATAAGACAGAGACAGAGGGAGATTTCACCGCACATAGAGAAGGCAGTGTGAAGACGTAGACCAGAGAGATGCTGGCTTGGAACATTGGAGTGATGAAGCCACAAGCCTAGGAATGCAGGTAGCTGCCAGAAGATGGAAAAGGCAGGAAGCAGACTCTTCCTGGAGCCTCCAGAGGGTACACAGGCCTGTCAACACCTAGATTTTGACCCAGTGAAACTGGTTTTGGACTTTTGGCTTCCAGAACTATTAGAAAATAAATGAATGTTATTTAAGCCATCAGATTTATAGAATTTGTTACAGCAGCTATGGGAGCTAACACACTGCCCACGTCCTCTTTCTTGATCCAAGGACAGGTTCTGATGGCCTCCCAGCCACCCTCAATCCACCTTTATCTGTTAAACCTTTGGGAAACTCGGCCCTGTATTCAGAGTCCATTGTTCCCTTCAGAAGATGGTGAACAGGCTAATGTTACACACGTCATTGTTTTAAAAAATGATTGTTTATATGTGTTTTTCCCCAAAGACTGCGAATTCCTAGAAAATTAAAATCTATATTTTTATGTTTGATCTCCAGCATCCATCTGGCCCTGGGCCTGGCTCCCAGAGGTTCTCTGGGACTCTATGACTACGGCATTGCCCAGCTCCGTGGGTGCCATTCGCACCAGATGCTATAGGATATGAGGCCCTCGAGCATGATTCCAAGGGACACCATTTACATAAAGGCATATGAATTGTGCTTCCCAGAACTGGGCAACTCTGTAGCTCTGGGCACATTTATCAAAGGAATGAACTATAATCCACCCTCCTCCAGAAAAAAGCTATTCCCACAGATGATGGCAGCATCAGTTGATAAGTGCAGTCTCCTGAGGGGACCACTCTGGTGAAATAGCTACTTTGATTTGAACATGTAAACCCCAGTGATATTCACAAGGGGAGTATTATTCTCTCACTCTCCTGCTGGCATTCCACCAAGTATGAAAGGCAATTTAGAAGACACAAGAAACGGTAAGTTAGAATTGGACAGACGGCCTGAGAGCAAGGCAGGTATGAGGCTGGTAACAGAGAAGCAGGACCAAAAGTCCCATGCGCTTGCTGTATACTGAGTTTCCCACCTTTCAGAGCCAGCTGAGCACACACGTGAAAACAAAAACACAGAGTTACATAGTTCTCAATGTCTATGAGAAGAAACATATTCATAGTTCCTCAGAAGAAACAAAAATTTCCCACTGAACTTCAGCGGTATTCAACAATGAGGTATGTAGCACTGTTTCTAGGATGAGTTCACAAACTTAATTGTCCTACCTCGTGTGTGTGTCAATAAATTGATTATGGGCATTGGCTCACAAGATCATGGAAACCAAGAAGTCCCACAACCTTTTATTTGTAAGCTGGAGACCCAAGAAAGCGGGTACTATTCAGTCCAAATCCGGACCCCTGAGAACCAGGAGTTCCAATATCCAAGGGAAGAAAGATGGATGTCCCAGCTCAAGAAAAGAGTGAATTTTCCCTTTCTGCGCGTATTTGTCCTATTTGGGCCCTTGACAGATTGGATGGAGCCTGCCACAACGGTGAAAATCTGTTTTACTCAGTCTACTGATTTCAATGCGAGTCTCTTGGGATGCACCCTCACCGAGACCCTCAGCAATGATATTTTACCAGCTATCTGGGCATCTTTTAGTCTGGTCAAGTTGACGCATAACATTAACTGTCACAATCTGTAATTTTCCACTTCATAAAAAATGATAGAAGGGAAAGAAAAAAGACATCATATCAAGACTTGATAACTAAGTGGTAGTTTCACAGGTGTTCATTATGCTATTCTTTATTATATGTTTGAAATGGTTTACAATTAAAACAATTAGCTGCCTTTTAAAATGCTTCATGATGGGAAGAAGTTAGTATGAAATACGATGTCAGGTTTTGTATCATTTTGAGGCAAGAATGCCCCCACATGCATCTGATGCTCATTAAGAAGTCAAAATGTTGGCTCAGCGCCTGTGGCTCAAGCGGCTAAGGCGCCAGCCACATACACCTGAGCTGGTGAGTTTGAATCCAGCCTGGGCCTGCCAAACAACAATCGTGGCAGGCGCCTGTAGTCCCAGCTACTTGGAAGGCAGAGGCAGGAGAATCGCTTGAGCACAGGAGTTGGAGGTTGCTGTGAACTATGATGCCACTGCACTCTACCCAGGGCAACAGCTTGAGGCTCTGTCTCAAAAAAAAAAAAAAGAAGTCAAAATGTTTAGTGAACATGGTATTGCTCTCTCCAATCCAAGCCCCAAGATGAGTAATCTAAATTCACAGTGGTAATCAAACTCCCCTTGCCAGTGATGGGTTCAGGCTGGCATGGGACTCACTTTGGGCCAATGAGTTAAGAAAATTTTAGCCATTGCTATATATAGGTTACTCTTTAAGTTGTTCTTTTAAATAAGTTTTGAAAAACTTTTCACGTCAGGACTTAACCATCCCCTTCATTTAAAAAAAATGTTGTATTGTATTCTACAGCGTGGGAAGACTCGTGTTTATTTCACTTTTCCTTTATTGGGGAACACTGAGACTTACCTCTTTGGATACTGTTGAAAACACTTCTGAAGAGGAAATGTACTGAAGCAGAATTCCTGAATTAAAAGAGCTGAGTGCAGTTTCAGTTTAGACAGAGAATGCCTGTGCCAGTTTAGGTGCCTGGTGCAGCAACAGGTACCCTGTGCTCAGCTGCCAGCCTCCTCCCTCTTCCTGTCCACTGTCCATCAGCTGCCACTCCAGTGCAACAGTGTGCATTTCTCCCACAGTGAAGCCCCGGCGTGTCTCTGGGGAAAACGAGAAAAAATTTTCTTTCTCTTACTAGGGAAGGAAGCAACATTCAAGGAAGCTAGTGATTCATCAAAGACGATATTGAAAATATTTAATTGCCTCAATTCAGCCATTATAGCATCTAAAAAGACAAAAAAAATATTTAATTGTCCATGGTACCAAGACAAACAGGACAGCTTGCCCTTGTGTCCCCAGATAGGAGGCTAGAAGACCTCTGCTGATCCACATGTTAATCCTTTTAGTTGCTAAACCATACTAAGGTCTCTGGGGCCCTACGGAAGGGGTGATGGGTACAGACAGGAAATGTAATACCAGAGCCCATGTGCTGCAGGAAATCTGAGGGGCACAAGTTCCTGAGCACTATGGGACTCCGAGACAGGTTCTTAGAGAAAGAGGTTCTCTTGCAGCATTTGGGTAAAAGCAAGGCAGGCACGCCTGGACCTTCTGCTGCTCTTCTCTGTGTACGTGACCTTTTTGGGCCCCTCCTCTTCCCAATCTGACCCAAAGAAGACATATTGATCTGGGGTAAATGTACTGTTGGAAATGGTGATTTTAACAACACGAATGAAAAGACCACATCAAACCCTCCTTGACCTCAATTTTCTCTGTTTTGAGCAGTAAGACTCCACATGGACTGTTTTCATACCATGGAAGGACAGAAGAGCTGACTTCAGCAGCCCTGCAGAACCAGCCTCTGGTAGACCAGTCAGGGTCGTCTAAAACAACAAGTTTAACTCCCCCCAGGACTCCTTGAACTCCTGCCAGGTTGAACAGGTGTTCAAGAGCAGGGGCACAAGCAAGGCTGAGACACCTCCCTCCGCCTTTAGTGCTCTGATGAGGAGTGTGGCTGAGATGGAGGTAGCAGGGAGGCCGCTTTCCCTCCAGGAAAACTTGCTTCAGGTGTGCAGGAGAACCCAGGGGCCCATGTCAATTGTTTCTTCCTGCATGGCCCAGGAAGATTTAGTCCTTTTAAAGAGAAATACTGAAAACTTCCTGGAAGGCCAGGAAGTCTAAGGAGGCCTTGGTTCCCAGTTGAGCCAACTCAGTTCTTGTTCTCTGCCTGAGGAAGGTGGGTAAGGAAGACGCCATCTTTGGTCTCTAGGTCCAGGTACAAGGTCCCTTGGCACTATCTCTCCTGCCTACCAGAATGTGGGTAGGGCCCGTCCAGTTCTTCCCCTTTGCTCTCATGGCCATTCCCCTCACACCTGCAGACCTTCAAGAGCCTAGTTGGACTGAAGTGTCTCATTGGCCTGGCAGGGAACCTTGAAGAAACAGAAGTTCAATCGGTGCTTCTCAGATCAGCATGCCTGAGGGCACCCAGAACAAAGCAGTTATTTATTTCAACTTTTAGCTCCGAGTATGAAGAGAGAGGGCATTGTCTTCCATAGAAAGACGCTGAGAATTCTTTTTCTTTAACAGCTCTTCCCCAGCGTGACCTTCTAAAGTAAGGCTCCAAGTTTCCAGCACTTTGTGGAGGACTAGAAGGACGCGAGCGTACCTGAGAGTCCCATCCGCGGCCGAGGGAGAGACGGGGAGTTGTATGGGGGTCCATTCTTTTCAGCCTCCATAGCCGCGAGACCCCAAATAGGGGGGAAAAGCTATCCCAACCAGAGCAGGGACTCCCGCGCACCTGGAGCGCGCTCCGGGTTGACGTCCAGAGGGCGCTGCAGACTCGCGCCCACAGAGGACCAACTCCCACTCCTGCCCCCTCTCCCGGGCAGTGCCCCGATACTCTGAGCCGGAGAGCAAGTGGGTGCACTCTGCCTCACCACCCCGGTACAGACGAACTTAAACGCCGGGAACCACAGTTTGCGGCAACCACCACTCCGAAAGAAGGCGAAGCTTAGCCGCTACCTTGCTGGAGCCCGGCAGGTTCGGACTCCAAGGGGCGGGGACTGGGCGGGGCTCGTTAGGGGGTGGAGCGTTCCAAGGGGCCGAGCCGCTCTCGGAGGCTGGGGGGCGGGGTCCTGGGGGTGGGGACTGGGGCTGGCCTGGAGACCTGGCGGGGCTGGGGCTGGGGGTGGGGGGCTAGTTTTTGCAACGGCTAAGGGCCTGTGGGTTTATTATAAGGCGGAGCTCGGCTGGTAGGTGCGGGCCAGATCCGATCCGAGCTCAGAGGAATCTGGCAGTAGAGAGCAGACTCCAGCGGGGCACCCCAAAGCCCTCGCTTAGGATAGCAGAGCGCTAGGCAGGCGCCCGAGGGAGCGTAGCGCAGAGCAACCGGCGGAGCCGGCCCTCAGCCCCGACAGCACAGCCCGCCGAGCTCCAGCCGCCGGTCCAGGCAGCATGAGGCGCGCGGCGTTCTGGCTCTGCCTTTGCGCGCTGGCGCTGCGCCTGCAGCCGGCCCTCCCGGTGAGTGCGGTCCCGGCCGGCTAGGAGGCGGCGGGAAGCCGAGGCTAGCTGCGGGCCGATGCGGGCAGCGGCACGTGGAGGGGGAGGGGAAGCGGGGACTTCCCTTCTTCCCGCACTAGCCTAGAGGGCCAGGGACCGTGAGCCCCGAAACGAGGGCTCTACTCTAATTCCCTCCACAGTCGGTGGGTGCCACATCGATCCCGCAGCTCTGGGTTGGGGGCTAAGGCGTCCCTCCGAGCGGAGCCTGCGCCGGGGCCCAGGGCTCAATTTTGTAAAATGTCTCCACATGTGTCGGAGCCCGCCAGCCCGCAGCGGCGCCGGAGGTCGCCAGCTCCCACCCCCTCGCCCGGGCCACCGTGGCTGCTGGGCTCGCGCCGGTGACCCAGGCAATACAGTGACCGCGGCCACAGCGCCCCTCCCGCAGACCTAATTCAAACCAGACCCGTGGGCTTGCGCCCTAAGCGCCGCCGAGCCCGGCGCCAGCCCCTCGCGCGCAGACAAGTTTGGGCGCAGTGGAACCGGCGCGGGTGAGGGCGGGGGCGCTGGCCCAGGGAGCCGGCCAGGGCTGCGTGGGGTATGCGGGCAGACGGCTGCGGGGCCCTCGGGCTTTTGCTTTTGGTGGAGGTGATCTGGGCCGAGCTGGCAGCGAGAGGTTCCGCGAAGTTGGCCTCGGAACGTTAGAGACCCGGAGGAGCCCAACTTCTGGGCGGCTCAAGTTGAACTGGCTCGGGAGGGCGCGCTCCGGTGCCGAGCACGGCCGAGGCGCGCGAGCGCCTTCCACGCGAGTGGACCCGGGCATGGCCTCCCCATCTCCGGCTCGGCTTTGTGCTGAAGCCGCGAAGAGGGAAGGCGGGTCCCTTGGCCCGCCCAGGAGTGCTAGGGAAAAAGGAGGGACAAATGTGGAGCTCGAGGAGGGGGGAGGCCTTTGGGTAGCTTACAGCATCCACCTTTGGCGGGGGTCAGTCCCCTTTAAAGTGGGACGTGGCCTACAAAGAGCAGCCTGAGGGTCCCAGAAAGTGGATCTCTCGCGCTAGCCGCCGTCCACTAGCCCGCCTTCCCCAATGGGGGCGCTTTGTTCTCGGCCCCTGTAACCCTTTACTGGGAACCGCCCCGCAGCGCCGGCCCCCAGCGGGGTCTGGGGCCTGGGCCACCGCCAGGTGTCAGCGCCGGCCGCTGGGTGCCCAAGTCCACTCCCCATCTCCCGCACCCGGCGGTCCTCCTGGCGGGATGGCTCGGCCATCTCTGGGATGCGGAGGGGAGGTACAGAGCCAGGGGCTCTTCCCCTTCCGGAAGTGGCGGTCTCTCGCCACCACATCTGGACAGCTAGACTTCCCCAGCTCTGGCAATGGGAGGCGTGAGGGCAGGGAAGGCGATCTGCTGCGGGGTGGGGGCGGGCAGGCAGTCCTCCGCTTCTAATGTGACATCTGGACGAGTGACCTGCTGTAGTGATGCCCTCTGTAATAGTAGCTAGCTTTGGGGTCTTTGGCTCACATGAGAAGAGGTAGGTACTGTTGTTTTTGAGACTGGTATGTAAACTGCCTTCCTTGCTTACCAGGTAACCAGGTAACCTGAGCTTTCACACATTTGAAGACCAGGAGAGGTCCTTGCTGCCTATTGCATTGGTAGCGAGTTGGACCTTGCCGGATGGCCCCGGGGAGGGATGTGATTTCTGAGCTGGGCGTCTAGTGCACTCCTGGCTTTTCAAGTCCAAGAAGTTGCTCTTTAGGGTTGTGGTTTCTGTGGAACTCAGATTGTGCCTGGAATTGCAGTTACGGCTCTGGAGGAGACAGTGGAGCTGCTTGGCTTACCATCCTGCCCTGCCTGGCATCACCTCCCTGCTCTGTTCTCTCCAGGCCCAAGATGGGGCCTGAGCAGGGGATGCCAGGGTGGGGCATTCCACTTATTTCCAGCAGAAATCAGGGACTGGTGGTTCCTTTGCCTGCCTTGTGTGAGGGAGAGTTTTAGTTTCCTGGAGTTCTGTGGGCTAGATAGGGTCAGAGGCTGCAGTACAAGGCATTATTTCTTGCCCAGAAATGTTGACACTTTGAGACATAGGGCAAGGAGACAGGATAATCTCCAGGGGGAAAGGAAGAGAGAGGGAGGTCTCAGGGAAGGTCCAGAGTGCAGAGGAGGGGCTTCCCAGAAGAGGGGATACTCCAGCTCATCCTGAAAGCACCATCTTGAGCTTTGGAGTCAGACTCTGGTTTGGAGCTTGGGCATTCTTTTTTCTTTTTCTTATTTTATAAAGTTTCATTTGTTGCTGTTTCCCAGCCCTGCCTTATCTCCCTCTTATAGTGAATGCCCGTGTTTGCATAAGGAGGGGGGTACATTATATGTCCTAAAGAGCCCTCCTTAACCCCTTCCCTAAAAGAATAAGGCAGATGGGATTTGATTAAAATAGGAGAAGGTGCCCATGAGTGGCAGAGATCTGGCCCTGTCCAAAGGTTTGCCTTGGCCCCAGTGGGAAGCAGGTCAGAATCCCTCTGGGGACCAGCAAGGTAGGGAGTGACTCCTGGGTGCTTGACTTTGAACGGGCTAGGGAAGCTGCTAGGGCAGGAGCTTGCTCAAAACCACTCCCAAGAGACAAAAACAGGTTTGTCTAAAAAGGTTTCTCTGTGTGTGTGTATATCTGTGTTTCCTGTAGTCTTTTGTTTCTGCCATGTAGGAAAAATTACTTGTTCTGGAATAGTTATTTGCTGTTTTTCTCTCTTGTCTCTTTCTTGCAAGGCATAAAATCCCTTTTGCCTTAATTATGGGGGCTAGTGGAGACATTTCCCCATGGCCTGGCAGAGTGGGTGGAGGGGGAGGCACTGGCTGCCTCTGCTCGGGCTCAGAGCCTTCTAGAAGTGATGTCACCCCTGGCTTCAGCTCCATAGGGAGGGTGGAGCTGGTTTAAGTCTCTACCTGTGGCTCAGGATGGGGTCCAACGAAACCTCATTAGCACTGATTGGTGGGGAGAGGGGTTAGGAAGGAGAAGGGCCTGGAAAGAATTAATGAAAAGCTTTGACTTCTGCAATATTTTATATAGGAATCTTCTGTTGCTGCAGAATTTTGGATTCTTGAAATCCCTTGGGAGTGAGGTGTCCTTAGTATCCAGGTTTTTTTGGTGTGCGAAGAATCCTTAATACCCTCAAAAGTATTCTTACTTTCAGCAGGACTCATTGAAATATTTATACCCTTTCCTTTATCAACAAAAAAATGCTTGGCATGCTTTAATCTCCTCTGGATGCCAGGATCATCGTCCTTATAGTTGTGCTCAGTCAGGACATTACCTCCTGGGTTTACAGGAGCACTTGCCCCTATGCCAGGTGCCCCTAGATTGCCCTGTTTTGAATTCTGGTCTGTTCTTTTTCCTTTGTCCATCCCTCTGAGAGCATCCAGAAGTGACATTTGTGTGCCTGGGGGTAGCAAGCAGTTTTTCTGTTCATTTCTAATTTGTTCCCTTTTTCCAGCAGTACTAAGAAACTGATCAGATTGGTTGGAATTATTTCTGAACCAAGAGGTTTAGGTTCTGAGTAAGAGTCTTGCTTGTGAGTAAGGTTCATAATCTGTGATACCCATATGTGGATTTTGTGTTCCGTGTGGGCCTCAGCTGGGACCTGAAGGTTTTATTGTGCCTCTCTGTCTCCCTGCCCCCACCTAGAGAAACAAAGAGATGCTGCCAAGGTGAGGCATTTAGAGGCCTCTCTCACTGAAGAGATGAGTAATCTCTTGGGGGAAGCACCTGAAGACACCCATCGCCCAAGTTCTTTACCCTGGTTTGATTTTTAAATGATGTGGCAGTGACAGGTAGCTTAGACCATCCAGGCAAGGGCCATTGTTCTATAGCCTGGACTGTTACTCACCACTGTGGTCCTGTCTTCTCTGTCTTCGCATGTGTTTTATTTGGATCTTAATTCATGTTTCTCTATAATCTGCGCCCGGACCGTTTGGCGGGGCTGAGACAGTTTTGGATTAAGTAAAGCCCCAGGACTGCTTCTCAACTCTGCCACTGATTCACTACGTAATCCGGGGTGAGTCACTGTCCTCCTAAGGTTTGTTGGCCTCGTCTGTAAAGCGGACACCATAATACCTGTCCTCCCTGTCCTCATTCTGTAATTTGCATATTCATTTCACAATGGATGTGTGAAAGTACTTTGTGATGAAAGTGCCTGAGGAGAGTTAGCTATAGACATAATTAAGGGAGCCTAGTGCTTAGTACTTTTCTACATTCTTATTTAATATTTATCCCCTTATAATATATAATATTATCATCCCTTCTTATAGATGATGAAGCTAAGGTCTACGGAGGTGAGGGTCCCCTGCCCCGAAGGGGCAGCAGGGGCAGAAGCAGGATTTGTGTGTTTGCCTGTGCATGTGCGTGAACACATCAAGTTTCCCCTGAGAAGCCTGGGTCTTGGGGGCTGGCTGAACCCCGTGAGGCCTACCGCACTTCGGATGGGAGGGCATTGGGCTGGGCTTAAGTGGCCTGAAGGGTGCTTTAGGCAAACCTTGAGCATTGGGCAACATTCTGCGTTTATGTTGAGTTCAACTAATGGCTGCTCAGGGACAGGCAAGAGCTTACGGGAAGCCTAGCGAGACTCAGGAGGGCAGGGTGGGAAATGTGTGGGCTGTAGCCCAGACAACACCCATAGGTCTTTGGCTGGGTGTGGGGTAGCCTGTTTGGATGGTGCCCTTAAGCTGGAGCCCTGGGAGTACCAATATGCACTGGGGAAACATTTGTGGAATTATTAGATTATTTTTAAGCCTGGGAAGCAGGTGCTGTGGCACAAGTTGGGCAGTGAGAACCCAGGATGGCTGGCTCCTTGCTAGGTGCACCTGGTGAATGCCAGGTCTTGCTGAAGGGATAGGAATTGGACATTAAATGATTTTTGGTTTCGAACTGTTGCCTCTCTGCCATCTTCTTTTCACCAGCCAATTTTGGAGTATTGGATAGAAAGTGCCCCTTGAGGCCCTGCTTATGTCCAGAGAGAAGGAATAGGATTAAGGGAATCTGTGGAAAGAGGGCTTTTGGTGCCAGGATCCTGTACACTGGAACACCATGTACCAGTACCATGTCAGTTTCTTCTCAGCTCTTGTAGCAGAGGTTGGGTTTAGGGTGGGAACATACATTCTGGAACCTTCCTTTGAGTGGGACATGAGTGCCCTGATAGGCACCAGGTGAAGACAGGCATGTTTATATCCAGGGGCACAGGCTGTGGAGGGGAGGCTGCAGAGGCAAGACCCTGGGCTTGGGGCTGCGTTAGTAACTATGCAGTTTCCAGGTGCAGGTGGACATGGGGAGCCCCTCCATGGCTTTCCCCAAAGACCAGCTTTATCTGTGCGATGTTATTGTGACTGCCTGCCTGGAGAAGCTTACGTTTGTATGGAGAGGCAGCATGAGAAGAGCGCTGGTATTCCCAGGCCTGAGCTGGGTCAGTGCGATGGGAGCCCAGAGGAGGGAGTGGTTTAAGTGTCCCCTGAAAAGTGTCCTGCCATCTGTCATACCAAGTGTGTTCGGTGTTGCTGTGAGCATGGAGGGGAACTTACAGAGCAAGGGGAGACTGCAGTGGGAAATTTTGAGGTTTGGGGCCATTAAGTCAGGAGCTGGAAAGGGTGGTGGCCAGGCTTGCTCCCTCCCACCTGCCTGGTGACCTTTCTTGTGGATTTGTGTACTTAGTCAGACAGAGGCTTCCAGATGTTTCCCTTTCCTGCCCCGGGGCCCTCTTCCCACTGGGAGCCCCTTAAGGGTCTCTAACCTCCTGGCATTAATGGCTTTGTGAGTTGCCTAATTATATGTAGAGGATGAACCTACTCTGGCCTCAGCCCTGGGAACAACTCCTCTGCCCAGTGGCTCACCTGAGGATTGCAGCCCCACGAAAGACTGTGTGTGTGCATTTGCATGTGTCCACACCAGGTGGGTGTGGAGTGTGGGGTGGGTCCCTGCCACAGGCTTCAGCTACAGTTTTGACTCGCTTGCTCGCTAGGTGTTCCTGTTGTTAGGCTGTAGTCCCAGTTTTGGGGAAAACTGGTCACCACCTGGCCACACCTTCCTCATAAGCCAGGAAAGTCGTTCCACTCTTTCGATGGTGGTCTTTTCCCTTTGTAATTGCAGCTCTGACACCCCCTGGCTATAGAAGTCTGCAGAAGTTGGGTAGCCAGGACACCTGTCTTTCCTACTCTGAGCTTAGCTCCTAGGCCACACAAGGCTGCCCGTTGCCTCCTAGTTTGCCCATCTGCTCAAAAGGTCTTTTTTCTTTCCTTAGTTCTCAGAGCCATGTAATTGCAGAGACATTGTTGTAGGAAAGGTGAAAGTGGCACTGAAAGACTTGTCTGGGCTTCATGGTCTTCTGCCATTATTCTTCTGGGGACTCAGAGAGAACTACCTGCCTGAGGGTCATCTGTAGGATGGCATGTCGGTGGAGGACAGGACAGGGCAGGATTCTTTGTGCTTACTGTGGGAGGCAGGGTAGATGGAGGCTCCTGAGCAAGGCAGGGCTGGGGGTGGGGGCCGGGTGATGTTCTCTGTGTACATGGGGCATCCTGGCACCTGCCCCTGAGGCCTGCTCCTTCACAGTAATGAAAGCTGTGTCAGGCAGGTTGGGGCAGTGGGGAGGTGGGCGTGGTCATCGGCCCACTCGCCAGCTGAGTCATGGTGCCAGGCCCACAGGTCCTCCGGGGGACTCACCCAGCCAGCCTTGACCCACTGTGAACCCACTGTGTGCCAGCGTGAGGCGGGCGTACAATAAGGCACAGACTCAGAGACCTGGCTTCCAGCCCTGGCCCTGCTTCTTTACGTTGAATGGCTTTGTTCGTGGGTGTCTCTTGGCCTCAGTGAGTCCATCTGTGAAATGGGGGGGAGGGCAGGAAGCAGAAGTGAGGTCATGCTTTTGGGTATATGTGTTATGACTGGTGGGTACCTGCAGGGCTCCTGCTACCCCAGGAGGGTTCTGCCTTAAGCACTGAGGGCTTTGTGAGCCCCGCCTAGCTTGATCAGATTTAAAACCCGAGCCTGCTGCTGTGTGCACGGCCCTGCTCAGCAGGAAGGAATCCATGCCTCGTCCAGGGTACACATGAAAAAGAGGGTGGCCATTATTGGAACCAGATAGGAGGGGTGAGCTCTGCAGATAGGCCAGAGGGGCAGTGATGATGAAGGACATTCCCCAGTCAGAGGCAGGGTTTTGTCCCAGAGACCCTCCATACAGCAGTTTCAAAGCAGGAGCTTGGGCTGTAAGATGAGACATTTTTGGAAGCTCCAAACGTGTAGGGCTGCTTCCTGGCTATGGGAAGGGTTAGGGTAGAGGGTCTTCTTGGGTGGGCAACAGAAGCTGCAGAAGCTACTAGTCCTGCTTAGGGACCACTTTTGGGCACTACTGATCTCTAGAGATGTCAAAAGAACTGACTATCCCACTATCATGACTTCAACTGAAATTCGGTCTTTCCCATGTGGGGCTACACGGTGCTGTGTGTGTCCACACTGGACCTTTGGGTGTGTTCTGTGCAACTCAGAGGGCTGAGAGACATAATTCTGGTGCCTGGCCTGGTGGGCAGAGGAAAGATGCATGTCCCCCAGGGTGGGAGGTGGGAGGGAACTTCCGAAGGACTGAGGAGTTTGTGCCCACTCAAGGCATCTGGCATCCAGAAAGCCCTTCTGGACTTGGGCTCTGGCCTTGCTGCCAATGGCACTGATACCAGGGATGGCTGATGATGGTCCAGGGGCCGTCCCTAGTTGAGGATGAGATTGTGTCAGTCCCATGGCTGGGGCACAGAGTGACATTGGTTCTACTCGTCCTCAGTCCCCTAGCATCCCTACCTCCCGGAAACTTTCCAGGGCCTTGGAGGTCCTGTATCCTTCTGGAAAGACATAGTGGTCAGGTTTGAACTTGCAGGGCCCTAGGCTGCGCGGTGTTTTGGGAACATCTGGACCGTCATGGAAGCTTATGTCACTCCAGCTTCTCCCAGAAAAAAACAGAGCGGTGCAATGCTGCTGTTATGGTGATCGTATCTTTGTCAGGATGGGGCCTGAGGGAGGTTTGGGGTATTCTCCCCCACCCTCAACAGGTGTTCTGAAGGGGATCTGGAGCTGAGGACTGAGCACAGGTGGAGTTCTCCCTGGGGCCAGGCCTGGTTGTCAAATCCAGGAAGGTGGCCCCTGAGCTCTGTGGGTGAATCTGTAGCAGTGACCTAGGAGTCCAGGGCTCTGGAGCAAAGAGCCTCCAGTGGAGGAGAGTCCTTCTTACAGATCCTGTCTGGGAGCTGGGCATGCAATGGGCAGGGCCACCTGAGCCTGAATGCCTGGGCCTGCCTGCCTTTGAGGGACCCAGTCTGGGGTCCTGAAGCCATGGTGGTGGCAGGGGAGGTAGGACCCAGAACTAGTCGGCTAGTCTGTGGTGGTTGGTCCCAACTCAGACTAGAGCAGAGTTGTTGTGTGGTGACTGGGAAGGGCAAAGGACACAGAGTCTGGCCCACCTGGATCGATCCCAGCTTTGTCTCTTCCTTCCTGTGTAATCTTGGGCACGATTCTTCCCCCCCCTCTAAGCCTCATTTTCCTCATTTATAAAATGCAGTTTCTCTCCTCCTGCCTCAGGGCTTGGGGAAGGAGTCAGGTAAGTAACATGTGTGAGATGACTGGGGGCCCCTTCCTTGCCTGGAGCAAAGAGGGGCAGGTCTGGGCAAGCACTGAAGCTGAGCTGCCATGGGGAGCCCCTGGGGTGCCCCTGTGGCCGTGACCGGGCAGGGGTGCAGTCTGACCCAGCGGGCATACAGTCGCAGTGTGATGGCCTGTTGCTCTGATCCCAGCGGTCGTGACCTAACAGGGTCTGCAAACATGGCTTTTGCCCCTTCTCAGAAACCGAAGCCTTCCCTGGCAGGCCAGACTTTGCTCTCCTCTGTCTGAGCCTCTGCCAGGGGCTGCCTCCTGACCTGGGGAGGTATGGGCTGGACTAGCAGGCACCAGGGCAACCCATGTGGGGCACAGTAGCCTGGGCCCAAACTTCAAGCTGAAGTTTCTCCTGGAGAAGAAGCTGGGTTCTCTGTAGAGGCCGAATGCTGGGCTAGGCTGCGAGGTGTGGGGTGGGCAGCCTTTAACCTCTATAAGTCTTAGGAAAATGAGCTGTTTATGTAATAAATCAACAACCTTGTGGTAAGCACAGACCAGGTGCCCAGGCATTCTGTTTGCTCAGAGCAAGGGCCACCCACAAGGCAGACACTGATTTGAAAGCCCAAAGCCAGAAGGTTTGACTCACCTGGAAGTTGGGGGCACATGAAGTGTAAGGGACGGGGAGTAAGAGGAGAATGGTTAACCCATCTGCATCTTAGCCACCCTGGGCTCTGGAGTTCTGGGGTCAGGGCCTTGGCCCAGCAGCAAGGAGACTGTGAGGCAGGAAACACTTTCCATCCATTACCCTTTGATTCTTGCACTGCCAGCAACAGGAGGTCTGCCTAAAGCCAGCCTAGGAGGACCCAGCAGGGGAGAGCTGCCCAGGGTGGGCCCAGGGATGAAGACCAAGTGGGAAGCATGGGCTGCAGGGCCTCAGTGTGTAATTTTAGGGGTGCCAGTGAGAGGCCAGGGGAGGGAATACTGTAAAACACCCACTCCCATTCCTACCCTGCAGCCTCCTGAGTGCCCTGCTGACCTGCAGTGTGGGTCTCTGACCACTTCCCCTCTGTGGGGAGCCACTCGACCTTGTTCATTGGCCCTGATTAAACACTAACTGACCAGGCAGGGCAGATGTCTTCCTCAGCCCCTGTGCTGGGTGACCTGGGCAGCTCTCTGCCTCTGTCTGGACCTCCCCCACCTTGACAATGGAAGGGGCTTGGCTGGATAATCGTAAACTCCCTTATGGCTCTGACACTGTAGGCTGGGGGTGCAAGGTGATAAGAAGGCCACAGACCCATGCAGGGGGTGGATGGGAGGAGGGCCCAGGAGATACTGGGGTCCCTCCTGCCCCCAGATGTGCAGGTGGTGGCAGACCCATCACTTTCTCCAAAGGCTTATTTCCTAACTCTACAGCCTGCCAGGAGGCCTGCTGAGGCCACAGAGCTCCAGGCTGGGCCTCAAGACCCTAAACTCTCCCTGCTGGAGCCACTCCCAGGAGGGAGGAGCCCCCAGGTGCCTCCAGGCAGCATCAGCATTTCCGGGGACAGGCACCATATTTTATCAGATCCCTGACTCTCCACAGAGAACAAGGCAAGCTGGGGCCTGCTGGGGGCAAGACAGGCAGGGAGTGACAGCCAGCCCAAGGTGGGAGGGGATGGAGCAGGCAGGCCAGGAGGTTCCTGTGGCCTTTAGCCCTGAGGGCACTGCCAGGCTCCCCACCACACAGCACCCTGTACACATCTCTTGGTAGTTCCCACCCTGACACCTTGCTGCAGAGGTGGAGGGGCTCAGCTTGAGGGACAGCAGGCACAATGCTTGACTTTAAAGACATCTTTCCAGTAGCATTTTCAATTTAGTGCAATGTCAGGGCTTCCCAGATGGGAAATCGAGATCAAAGTCACAGCACAATCCTTTTAGCCCCGCCCCTGCCTGCTTGGAGTACCCAGGGGCCGGGGCGTTTGTTGAGAGAGGGGGATCTTAGCAGCCCAGCACCAGCCCCAATGTCCAAGCGAGGTCCGTGTTTCCACCAGTACCCCCAAGCCTACTCCCCTCACGGATCTGGCGCCTGACTCGGTGGCCCACGTGCCAGGACTAGTCTCAGAACAGGCTCAGCGCAGGGCTGGGTGTGGAGCCACGCAGCTGGAAGACCAGTTCCTCTGCTTTTCCCCACCCGTCAGAACCTGGGCTGGGCTGGGCCAGGCAGGGCAAGATTGCACTCGGCATTGGGCAAGGCCGCCCAACCCAGGCACCACCAGCCTTGGTGCCTGGTACCGTTCTGGGAGCCAGACAGGGGTCTGACCCCTAAGGCTTGTCACATGCTCCTTCCCTAAGGACCCACAGCACCAGCCAAAAAGGACATGATCAGACCCAGGTTACAGCCTGGGCTCTGTTCCTGAATTACTGGAAAAGACCATGCCTCAGGTTATCTAAATAATGAGGGTTTGGTGAAAATGGTGGCAAGAGGGCTCCTAGGCCCAAGTCTCTGGCTTCTACTCTCCGCATGCTCTCTGGCTGGTGAGTCAAGGGCTCCCCCTCTATTGACAGCCAGACGCAGTAGCCACAGCAAGCTGCCCAACTGAGGGGTGGCACAGCGCAACATGCGAATCGGCAGTGGGGAGACAGGGACACCTCTTCACACGGACTTGATATCATCATTGCCAGCTTCCCAAGGGAACTGTGGCTTAGGCAGCATACCAGGATATCCCAAATCAAGGTGACTCTGGGAAAGAGGGGGCAGCCAAGGCCTCTGGAGCACTTCCCTTCCCCCAGCCTTAGCTGCTCTCTGAAGGCTCCTCCAGTCCTCTGCTAGTCCCCAGGTCCTAGGCCCGACACCTTGGGCATGTGTCCTCCTCCTGCACTGGCTAAATAAAGTGGCCCCAAGTTTCACAGAGGCAGAAACTAGCTTTTGACACACCTGCAGCCAGCCAGGGCTCCAGCTGTGTCTATGGGGGGAGGAGGAACATGCCCCAAGTTTATCACCAAAATCTCTCCCATCCGTGTCCCTGTCATTGCATAATATCCCCTTGAAAACAAAAATGCTTCTTGGAGGGCAAAGGGGTACTAGTCACTCACAGTATAGCATAAATGAGTTCTGTGGGGGGGGAGGGGCTATTTCTAGAACTGGGGCACCGAGAGTGGGTAGGAGCCACAGAAGATGAGAAAGGATGATAAAAGGAAGGCTGAAAGATGCCAAGAGCAAAGTTTTTAACCTTTGTCAGAATGTGGATATGAGCAATCCCATACCCAAAGGAGGACTAAATTCCCTTTGTTCCTCCTTTGAGCCACAGATGTACATGGCTTCTCCCACGTACAGAAAAACAATGGGCTAGCCTAGGAAGCTGCCTCTCAGAAGTACAGTTCAGACTGAGTGGACACTGAGGACCTGAGAAGCCTGGACAGAGACACAGGAAGGGCAGAATATCCTTGAAGAGGTCCCAGGGGGCTCCCAAAGGAGGGGTGGGGCTGGTACCCATAGGCTTGGATGAAGGAAGACAGAATTTTCTGTGAAGACAGTGTCTGAAGAGGCTGGGCCACTCCTTAAGATTACTGGTAGGCCCCAGCTCACGTGGCCTGCCCTCCTGACCAGATGGGAGATTTGAACAGCCTTAAATGCAGAGCACAGAGCTCCTGGGCCCTCACAGCCTCTTCTGGTGCAGAGGTAGCCGAAGGGGAGACTATACGTGCAGTCTAAGGGGCTCAGAGTGACCCCAGGGAAGGGAAGTGGGCACAACACCTTACCTAAGGCTCAGGTACAGTCAGGGACAGGAGAAAAATCCAAGCTTATAGCTGAGCTGGGGGTTCTCAAAAGAATATAAACACCTGAATTGGGCCTTCAAAAGGTAGTCATAATATCAGCCGGTATTTCCTGAGTACTATGTGGCAGGTACTAATCTAAGCACTTTCCTTGAATTAATTTGATCTTCACAACCACCTTAGGTTCTGGTACCATGTTCATCTTACAGATAAGGAAACTGAGGCAAAGGGAGAATGTCACTTGACCAAGGGCACAAGGCACGGAAGTAGAGGCCAGCAGGTGTGCTGTGAACCATTCATCATGGCGCAGCCAATAGGCAGAATAAAATAGCCATCACTTCTACTGGAGGAAGCACAGGCTGGCTTGCCTTCTGCCTGCCCAGGCAGCAAGAGGGATCTGAACTAAGCCCACCTGTTCCTGAGAGGGGCCGCATGCTGAAGTTTCACCAAAAACTCTAGACTTAGCTGGTTCCTTGGTAACCCAAGTTCAAACTCAGATATTTCTGAGTTCTCAGCCCCCTCCTCCCCAGGGGACTGAAACCTCCCATTTTCTTTATCTGAGGTACTGTCACAGAAGGTCCAAGCTGGAGGAGGTTTGGGAAGTCACTTTAGCCTGTCTCCAGAGATGGGGGAGAGGTTACTTGAGGCCAGGGAGTTGGTTTCAGTGGAGAAAGCATTTGCTTAAGAGTTTGTTGTATAAACAAGATCACAGAGGGATAAGCAGGCAGAGCTAAGGGAACAAATTGCCTTTAGGAACTGGGCAGACCCAAAGTCTTACCTAGCCCAGGGAGAAGCCCCACTCTTGGGAAATGGTTGACCTGTTTGGGCTTTTCTGTGTAGGTAAGGGGTCAGGATCTCTGCTGTTCACCTGGGTTTGAGCAGGCTGTGTCCTCAAGGTTGTACGTGGGCTCCAGGGTGCGTCTTCTCTGCAAGCTTCTGTTACCTCATCTGTCCACTAGAACCTGGATCTGATGACTCTGACTTCTGCTGGAAAGTTCAGTACTTTTCACAACACAGTAGAGGCTCGTGTGGTCAAGCCCCCATTCCCAGCCCCAGCTCGGGCTTTCTCTCTAAGGAAAGGTGTCCATCTAGCAGGATAGAGCAGGCAGAGGCCTTGGGCCAGGGCGAAGATATGATCTCAGTGAGCGTGAGTTGGGGGTGCCCTCTCTGTGCCTATTTGGTGGGTGGCATTCTTTGTTGCAGATGGGCATAGGTGGCTAGAGGCAGCTTCAAAGCTCTGTGGAAGCATCACAAGTTTTTGAAACACCAGGGGAGGGTATGGATAGGATGTGGTCTGCTATAGGGGAGGGATGAACTATGACTATTTAATCTAGATAGGTCATGGTGGGCTGCAACCGTTCATTGTAGATGGGCCATGAAAGGCCCTTCTAGGGTCAGAACCTTACTTTTAGGAGGAGAGGGAGGGAACAGTTTTGCTTTTGTACTTTCAAAGGAAGTTCAATGTTATTTCTAGTCTTGCAGTTTCTACACGTGTCTGAATGTCCCTCAGACCTGGGCCCCTGTAGGGGTACAGCCTCCATCTGGTCCTACTCTATTGTAGGGCTGCCTCATGAGGCCAAAGGTCATGGCTGGCTCTCCCTTCTCTGCTCTACTCAAGAGCGAGGCCCACCAGCCCGTGGCCAGGGCTTGGCAAGGCCCCTTGGGCTGAAGTGGCCCTGTTTCCTTAGAGCACAGCCTTAGGCAGGCCCTTTCCTCAGTCTATGCAGAGGCTGGTGGTTAGCGGGCACCCTCCTGCCCCCTCTTCTCATGAGACCCTGTCCTCTTTCATCCCACCCTTTCCTTAGGCAGGGCTGTTGGCATCTTGGTTGCATGTGCCCCAGAGTCCCTCTTCCCTAGGCTGGGTACCTCCCACTCCCTTAATTAGAGCAATGGCCTCTGTTAGTGGGCATTTACGATGTGCCAGGCTCTGTTAGGTTCTCTACTTGTGTAACTTAATGGAGTTTTTTTTTTTTGCAGTTTTTGTCTGGGGCTGGGTGTGAACTCGCTGCTTCTGGCGTATGGGGCCGGCGCCCTACTCCTTTGAGCCACAGGCGATGCCCAACTTCATGGAATTTTTGCCCCGGTCTTGGAATGTAGATGTTGCTATTATTCTCAATTTATAGACAAGGAGACTGAGGCCAAAAGTTTACTGTCATTCCCTGGGCCACATGACTAGTCAGTGGCAGAGGTCAGGGGTCTCTAAAGCCTGTGTGTTGATGTGTGTTCTGCTTCTTTATTTATTCTTTGTTCTGGTCCCTGACATTGGGGCCCTCCAAGGACTGGGGGCATAGCAGGTGGGGTTGTTTGGGTCAAAGCCTCTTAATGTACCTTTCCCGCTACTGGGCTGCTGGGTGGAAAGGTGGATCCTCCTTTCCCCACGTGCTGCCCTGGGACCAGGGTTGGGGCAGAGTTGGTCCCGACTTTCTCCCTGCATCCCAGGGTGTCTACACACTGTGCATGGCACATTCCATCTCCTCGGGCTCTGCCTCAGGAATGGGGCATAGGTTTTCACTCAGCCATTTGGAGCTGGCCAGGCAGGTGGCATTCCTGGAGCTGTCGTTTGTAAACAGGACCCCTCCCAGGTCCACAGCCTGTTTCCTGGAGTCTTCTCAGTACAGAGACCCTTCCAGATGAGCCTCGTGACTACCTTGTGGTAGACAGTATTCTGATCAGAGACTCTGAACCCGGTCTTTACTGTGGAGGGGAGCCTGGGCCAGGTGTGGGGAGGAACAGCATGGCCAGGCCTGGGGCTGCCCTGTGTGGGCAGAGCGGTCCCCAGTGTCCATACCTGGAGTCTAAAGTACGCTTGGAGGCATCCTTTCTAGATTCAAGTTATCATGGGATTGTCCTTAGGGCTCTTGGAAGCCCCCTAGAGGGGCTGTGTCAGCAATCTTGGCCCCTAGAGCTCTGTGGCCACCTGTCCCCAAGACTTGATCCTCAGTGGTGGGTGACCTGATGGGGTCCCCAGGGCCCACAGCCTGTGCTCCTAGTAGTAGCATCTGTCCACCTGCCCAAAAGGTCTGGGGCTCCCTCACCGACTGAGCTCGGTGAGGGCCCTGTCCCCTCTCGTGTGTCCTGTACCCCTGCACCCAGCACCAGGGTATGGGGGCCCAAAGGGCTGCTCAGAACCATATCAGAGGGCTTCCAACCTGGCACCTGGGCTGTGCAGGCTGGGAGGTGCTCATTGGCTATCTGGGATGGGTACCTAGAAATAGTAGGGCCCTGGCCTGGACTCTACTCATACCTTTTTCTGATCCTTTTCCAGCAAATTATGGCCACAAATGTGCCCCCTGAAGATCAGGACGGTTCTGGAGATGACTCTGACAACTTTTCTGGCTCAGGTGCAGGTACAGGTGAGGCTCACACAGGCCGTGCTGGGGCAGTGGAAAAGGTGCTGGTGCTTAGTGAGTGCACCTCCCTGCCCCAGCACCTGTCCCTGCCCAGCTGGGTCTGAAGGAGGGTGCTGAGGGAAAGCATGGGTCTGTGCTGCGCTGAGCAGCCTGTTACGGAGAAAACATGCTGGGGGATGAAGCGGGGACCCTGGGGATCCTGTTGCACACAGGCTTGTGCTCCCCTCTTCACTCTCTAGGCAACCTTAGAACCCACCTTTGGAAGGTTATTTGACTTCTGGAAGCCCCTGTTTTCTCATCTGTGAAATGAGAATAGTACTTTGACCTGATAAATTTGTTTTGAGCTGTGAAGCTGCACAGGGCCTGCCGGGCAGTAGCTTTTCCACCTGTGTTCCCTTCCCAATTTTCTTTTCTTTTTTTTTTTGAGACAGAGCCTCAAGCTGTCACCCTGGATAGAATGCTGTGGCATCACAGCTCACAGCAACCTCCAATTCCTGGGCTCAAGCAAGTCTCTGGCCTCCACCTCCCAAGTAGCTGGGACTACAGGCGCCCGCCACAACGCCTGGCCATTTCTTGGTTGCAGCCGTCATTGTTGTTTGGCGGGCCCGGGCTGGATTTGAACCCGCCAGCTCAAGTGTACGTGGCTAGTGCCTTAGCCCGTTGAGCCACAGGCACCGAGCCACCAATTTTCTCTTTTCATGGGCAAGAGAAATTTCTGAGCTGGGGGTGGTCAGGGAGGGCTGACAAAAGAGGTGGCTTGTAGCTGGGCGTTGTGGCGGGCACCTGTAGTCCCAGCTACTTGGGAGGCTGAGGCAAGAGAATCGTCTAAGCCCAAGTGCTGGAGGTTGCTGTGAGCTGTGATGGCAAGGCACTCTACTGAGGGTGACAAAAGTGAGACTCTGTCTCTTAAAAAGAAAAAAGAGGTGGCTTGTGAGGGAACCTTGGAAGAGGGGTGAGAGCTGAGGAAGGCACACTGAGGCCATCCTTGGAGAGGTTGACATCTATTCTTGGGGGCAGGAGCCTTTCTGGGGAGAGGGCAGGTGGGACAGGGAGGGGCCAGAGAGATATGTGCCCTGGGGGTAAGGCAGTCGGCCCCTGAAGGATGCCACCCCACCACCTCCACCATGGCTGCAGGAAAGCTCCTTCCCTGATGGCCTTGCACCTTCTCATAGCTTCGGAGACCAGGCTGCCCCAGGCATGTGGAACAGGAAGGGGTGGCTCTCCTTGTCCGTTTTCAAGTCGAGTTTGGCCTCAGCTTCACAGCTTCTCAGGGGAGGGAGGGTTGCTGTCCTTGCTGGGCTGGGTGCTCTGGGGCCTCCTCCCAACCAATACACTCTGCTACTGGCCCTATAGGTGCTTCTCCAGATATCACCTGGACACAGCAGACCCCCTCCACCGGCAAAGACATGTGGCTCCTGACAACCACATCGACTGCTCCAGAGCCCACAGCAACCTCCACCTCCATCCTGCTGCCTGGAGTGGGGCCCGAGGAGAAAGAGGCTGTAGTCCTGGCAGAAGCAGAGCCTGGCCTCACTGCCCAGGGGGAGGAGGCCACCCTCCCGCCCAAGGAGACCACTCAGTTCTCAACCACTCATCGGGCCACAACAGCCAGAGCCACCACAGCCCAGGCACCTGCCACCTCCCACTCCCACAGGGACTTGCAGCCTGACTACCATGAGACCTCGGCTTCCACAGGACCTGGCCAAGTGGACCCTCACATTCCCAGTGTAGAGGACAGAGGTCCTTCTGCCACCGAGAAGGCTGCTGAGGATGGAGCTTCCAATCAGCTCCCAACAGGAGAGGGCTCGGGGGAGCAGGTGAGCAGCCTCTGCCTTTCCTGAGACTTTGGGTGGCCCCTAGTACCTGGCACCCAGCAAGGCCAACATCCTGAGTCCAGTGAGCACAGGGGCCCACCTTCCTCTGCCCTCAGGGCCTTGCCTAGAGCAGGACAAACCACTCATGAGATCAGAGCAAAAGAGTCGTTAAAGATCACCAAAGGGAGAGCTTCTGAAACTAACTCCAAGTCCCTGCTGCAAGAATGAAAATTCTACTAAGTTATTTTTTATCTTGTAGCATATTGGAGATTTTGGACATTACACTAAAATATGTCTCCTTATTTCTATACAAAGATGTGTGCTTTGTATGCAAACAAGTTTTTGAGTCATCCGTGTCATGGCCCAGCCAGGGTCTGTTGTGATGTGGCAAGAGGGCTGGGCTTTGGGTCCCAGAGGTGGGGTCTAGGTGCGAGTGGCAGGGGTGATCAGAGTCAGGCACTGACTATGGCCTGGGCCCCCTGACCTGTCCTGCCTTCCACAGGACTTCACCTTTGAAACTTCTGCAGAGAACACAGCTGTGGTGACCGAGAAGGCAGTGGAGCCTGACCACAGGAATCAGTTACCAGGGAATGAAAGGGCCACGGGGACCTCGCAGAGCCTCCTGGATAGGAAGGAGGTACTGGGAGGTGAGCTGGGTCTCAGGTGGGTGGTTGGGGGACAAGCTGCTGCTCTGAGGTGGGAGGGAGACTGTTTTTAGCCCTGGGGTTGAGAGCTGATCATAGCCAAGGCCACCTCTAGGGCTGCCCAACGGGGAGGGACTGTGCAGGGCCCCAGGAGCCACAAGCTGAGCAACTCCCTGTCTGCCCGCCCTAGGGGTCATTGCTGGAGGCCTGGTGGGGCTCATCTTCGCCGTGTGCCTGGTGGGCTTTGTCCTGTACCGCATGAAGAAGAAGGATGAGGGCAGCTACTCCCTAGAGGAGCCGAAACAAGCCAATGGCGGTGCCTACCAGAAGCCCACCAAGCAGGAGGAGTTCTATGCCTGACAGGGGCACCGTCCTCCCCCTCTCCCACCACTCACTAGGCCCCCACTTTTCTCTTCCATGAAGAACTGCAGGCCCTGGCCCCCTGCTGCCACGCCACCTTCCCAGCACTCCTGCCCACCGGCTGCTCCCTGCCCATGGAGTCCTGGGGTGCGCGGGGAGCTCCACTCTGCTTTTCTGACTTCTGCCTGCAGACTTGGGGCACAGAGGGTTTCTTGCATATGATCTTTCCACCACAGCTGGCGCCTGGCATCATACCGTTCTGACTTGGTTTCCCCTAAGTGGAGCAGCCCCTCCCCAGGCCCAGCTCTGGAGAGAAAGTGGACCCAACTGTGTTGGATCTGGATGGCCCTCTGTGGGTGTCAGCTTTGGGCTGATACATCTAGAGCACTTACTGGTGGATCCAACAGTCTGGGGGTCTTTGACCACTGAGTGGCTGGAGAGGGCAGTTCAGGGCTTCTCCAGAGTTCACGCTGTTTCGTGGGGAAGTTCAATTTAGGTATCAATTCGGTTTTGCACATGTTTCCTCTAGTTTCTTTGTTCATAGCCCCAGTAGACCTTTGTTACTTCTGAGGTAAGTGGAGTAAGTTGACTTGGTATCCCCCATCTTGCTTCCCTAATCTATAGTCAGGAGACAGCATCAGGGTTAAGAAGATTTTTTTTTTTTTTTTTTAACTAGGAGAACCAAATCTGGAAGCCAAAATGTAGGCTTAGTTTGTGTGTTGTCTCGTAGTTTGTCACTCATGTGTGCAACAGGGTATGGCTATCTCTGGTGGCCCCATTTGGGGTGGCCTATTGGTGCCTGGCCAGTCCTGGCTGCCATGGGGCCACCCCTGCTTTTGAGCAGCGGTGCCTGTGACCTTGAGCTCATGGCCGCACTGTTGCTTGTGCTGCCGTGACATTGGAGGAGCCCGTGTGAAGTGAATGGTGGAGGCGCACGCTGGGTATGGAAAAAGGACCTCAGAGTGGGTGAGTGGGTAGCAGTGGCCCAGAGACTCTCTTGCAGACCTCGCCCCTCCTGCCTTGAGCACCCTATCTGGGGGATTCTTCCTCTTGGAAGTTGGCGAGAGGTGTCTTGGGCACAGCTGACTCTGTGTGCCTCCATCAAGGACCAGGTTCACCCTTAGCTCCTGTGGCCCTGCCCTGGGCTGGAATCAGGAATGTTTTCCAAAGAGTAATCGTCTTTTGCTTTTGGCAAAACTCTACTTAATCCAATGGGTTTTTCCCTGTACAGTAGATTTTCCAAATGTAATAAACTTTAATATAAAGTAGCCCTGTGATCTCTACCGCCTTCTTCTTTCCTCTGCTTTGTGTAGATGTGACCAGGCTTTTCTGCAAACACCAACGAATTGGGAAACTTGGCTGGCATCTCTGTGCCTTCATTTTTCCCAGGTGGAGGGATTCTGAGTCCAGAGTCCCTCTGGTTTATTTGTCTTGTTTTGACTGAAATTCTTCTGGAGGCTGGTAGGTTCAGCCAAAGCTTTATAAGGCCCGATTTCAGCTTCTGAGTTGCTGAGCTCGAAACCCTATCTTCTAAATGGCTAAGGAAGGTGGGTGGCTCAGCACAGCTTGACCTGAGGCTGCCGTCCCTGATGGAGATGTGGAACCGAGGCCTGCCTCACACACACTTTGGACAGCACACTTCCTCTGGGCCCAGAGGCCCCCAGCCCAGGGCTTCCGGGTACTCCTGCACTTGCTTATTTAATTCGACAATGTTCCAGCGGCTCTGTTGGCCACTCCAAGAGGTGGGCTGGTCTGTGGATCAGAGACATACCGCCAAACGGGGGCAACTATGCCCTGTGTTCAATACTGGGACTTTCTGCCCGGAGTGTATGACTGGACATGGCTTGGGGATGGGGGAGGGGTTTGTGACCATGCTCATCTAGTGGTCTGTGGGACGGCGCCCCAGCCTTTGGCTGGGCCCATTCGTGTAACTGCAATAAATGGTACTTGTCATTTTGGGCAATGGCTGCTGTGTTGGTAACTGAGTCTCTTCCTGGCCTGGGGGTGTCCTGCCCTATCACCTTCTTGGGGTGGGAGCCTACATTGGTCTCTTCCTCGAGGTCAGCAAGGTCTCCCTCCTGACTCCAAGTTTGCTAACCTGGTTGCTCGTTGTTGAATGATTTCTGAAAACTCACTAGCAAATACTCTTTAAGTGCAAAAGATCTAAAATGGCCACCTGCACATGAGGGAACGCAGCAGTGGGCGAGTTGGGGGCCAAGGAGGCGCAGGGTACTGTGCACTGCAGGGGCATCTAGTGACACCCCCACCCTACTCAGTTTTCACCCATGGCATGGCCTGCCATGTGTGGGAGTGTGTGCTTGCACATTGTGTGGGTATGCAGGGCTTACTGATTGCCCACTCTCTGGCCCTGGTGCAAGTCAGCCCCTGATTCCAGACCCCAGACATGTCTTGGGCAGTACAGAGCAGGAGGGACCATTCCTTCCTAGCCTCCGCGCCTGCTGGTAGGGCAGGGACTGCAGGCTCCAGGCAGCTTTATAGGATGGAGAATTGTACTCCTCTCTGCCACATTGTGCTCCAAAGGGCCTGGAGGCAGGCATGAAGTCCTTAAGGTCATTCATTCACTCAACAAACTGAAAACACCCAGTGCCTGTTTTCTACCAGTTCCCAAGGCTGGGTAATGAGGTCCCAGTTGTAGAATCAGCCCCTAAATAGTAATGCTTTTGTTAATAATGTCCCCTCCACATGACACCTACATGGTTTCAAGACCCCAACCCCTGGCCTGCTTGCCCCCTTACATTCAAATCACTTAAACCATGCTCTGAGGGCCAGGAGTGGTGGCTCACGCCTATAATCCTAGCACTCTGGGAGGCCGCGGTAGGTAGATTGCCTGAGTTCACAGGTTCAAGACAAGACTGAGCAAGAGTGAGACCCCCGCCTCTAAAAATAGCCAAATGCTGTGGTGGGCACCTGTAGTTCCAGTTACTTGGGAGGCTGCGGCAAGAGAATCACTTGAGCCCAAGGGTTTGAGGTTGCTGTGAGCTGTGACACTATGGTACTCTACTAAAGGTTGAAGTGAGACTCTGTCTCAAAAACAAAACAAAACAAAAAAACCATGCTTTGCTTTGCCTATTGGTGCTGTTTATACTTAACCCCTCTCTTCTCTTACTTTGCTGCCCTGCCCTGGGCCCCCCGCCCCAGACCGACGGCACCACCAGGAAAGGGCTGTGCCTACAACAGACTTTGCTACATGCCTGAGACTAACAGTAAAGAAGCCGGCGTGGGAGTATTTAAAGGTTATCTGAAGTCCCTTGGGCACACCTGACTCAAACCATGTCTGCCCACCTCCCCTCAGGGACATCTGGCAGGGGGACAATGGGAACTATTTCATTTTTCCTCCCCTTTAGACCCAGCCTACAGCAAGGCCTGGGTGTGTGTTGTTTGCATTTTGCATGGACGTGGGGGCTCCCTGGATTGTCCACTAGGAGTTCTTTCAAATTATTTTTTAAACACGTGAGCCACCTTCTCTTAGATTGTGTTGTGCTCTTAATTTGCAGCTGGTTTCTGTGTTAAATTGCATTTTTTGCCGAGCTTGCCCTTGGGGTTTTGCTCTGGATCTGTTTTCACAGCCCGAATAAAGATCCTGGACTTGTATTCTGCTCCCTGCTCTCAGGGCGGCCCAAGGGAGACAAATGAGAAAGGTGTCAATGGCAGACAGCTGGGTGTGCGCTGCTGGACTTCAGGGCACCTAACTGGTCAGCGTGTGGAGGGTGGCTGAACTGTGTCTGGAAGGACAAATTCACATTACTCCCCTCTCAGACAAGGGGAGAAAGGTTTTCTGGGCAGAAGGCACAGCCTTGGCAAAGGTGAGGACTTGGACTTTGAGGCTCCAGGTAGAGGGGAAGGGCAAGCCAGTGTCAGGAAGGGACAGTCCTGGGGAGGGGTCTGGGTATGTGGAGCAGATGGAGAACAGGGGCTGGGTTTGGGATCGTAGAGGCAGTACGGGGAGTGCTTGGAATTGTGACCCCACCTCCCCTTGCTTGCCCACAGGGGCATGTTCCCAAGGGCAGCCTGGATGAGGGAAAAAGCCTCATGAGGGTGTCTCCTGAGCCCTAGTCAAGAATGGGCCTGCAATAGCGTCAGGGAGAAAAGGTTGTTTTCCATGTGACCACCCTTCAGAGGAGCCTGGGCCAGCGGAGCTCCCTCCTGCGAGGTGGCTGGCAGAGAAGGGCAGTGCTGCTTGGGGGAGGTGAGCCCTTGTCCCTGGAGCACATGAGCAGAGGGCCTGGGCCCCTAGACCCTAGTGCTGTGGGAGCTGGAGGGTCCTGCCAGCTCCTCCTGGCCATAGGAACAGCCCTCAGCTGCTTTTGTCCCCTCCTCCCACCTCCCCAATACCACTGCACCCCACCTGTCCCTGAGCCACACCCACTTGTGATGTGTGAGTATGTGAATATGTCTGGACTTGGGTCCTCAGCAGATTTACTTCACATCTGCTCAACTTTAAGGCTGGGGGACATGTGTGAGTCCTCTGTGCCCCCATGACTTCTGGGTCACCCCTGTGGGGCACTCTTGCCATGTTCTGGCAGCTGTCTATCTGGCTTCCTGCCACCCTGGGTGCTCCTGGAGGGCAGATACCTTCTTATGTGAACCTGCAGGGGTCCTTGTGTTCAGGCTCACCATGAGTGTGGAGGCCTCGGCCTTTGGGGTGCCCACCATGGCTGGCTGCTGCTGCTGCTACCCTGCTCTGTAGGTCAAACAATGTTTATAAGCTTATTAACAGCACAGGACACCCCCTGACACGCACAACCTACCACAAGGCTAGACCTAAAGAAGGAGGAGATGGTGTTGGTGCTTTCCCAGGCTGTCAGCAGGACACTTGGCAGCGTCTTCTGACACCAGCATGCACCCACCCCACGACCCACTTGGAGTGACAGCGTTTGTCTGTTGAAAGGTATATGGAAAAAGGCCCATCACAGCTACATTCAGCAGAGCCCAAGCGTGGAAGTCACCCAGACATACATAACCAGGAGAATGGATAAATAAATTGTGCTATAGTCACACAATGGAATATGACTCAGCAATAAACAAGGATAAGCTACTGCCACACACACAGCGTAGGTGAACATCACGGGCAATATATTAAGCACAAGAAACCAGAAACAGCAGAAATCGCACTGCAGAATTCCACGGAGAGAAAGTTCAGGGACAGGCAAAACTAATTGATGATGATAAAAGCCAGTGGGTTCCTCTGGCTGAGGGTGTGGCATTGACTAGGCAGGGACTCAATGGGACCTTCTGGGGTGCCGGAAATGTTCTCTGGCTTGATGTGGGTGGTGATTACAAGGCTGAACATATATGTCAATAAATCATCAAGCTATACATACACTTAGATGAGTGTACTGTATGTTATTCCTCAGTAAGGAAGTTACAGGGGAAAAATGCTTATAAAAGGGCTTCTGAGATTCTAATTAGTTCCTTTAAACCTCACTGTAGCTTTTTCAGCAAAAACGAGGGAGGCCCACATGGCCTGAGTTTTCTTCAGAATCCCAGAGGATTCCAATTTATGGGCAGAGAGGCCCCGGGCAAAGCCCCTCACAGCTGCACTTAGCAGAAAGGGCTGCTTCCCCAGCTGGGTCTCGGTCTGCCGGGGTAGGTGGAGCAGACCCCCTCCTCTCCTCAGACAGTGGGACAGAAGGAGGGTGGCACCGCCCAAGGACAGCCCCTAGGACCCCCTCCCCCTGTTGCAGCCAGGCTGTCTTCCTCGGGTTCCTGGAACCTGCCCTACCCAGCCGGTGTTTCCAGCACTTCAGGCTGGGAGCTAAGCCGTTCTTCCACTCCAGGAAAATATTTGTTCAGGGACTTGGCACCACAGAAGAAGAAATAAAAGCCACCTTGGAGTCAATCGGGCGGCCCTGCTGCCGGCTGCTCTGTCTGCCCCTCAAGGCTGTCTCCATGGGCCCGGTCCAGGGCCAGGGCCAGGGATCCCACCCCACAAACTAGTGAGCTGGGTGCCCACTGCTCACTCATTCAGTTCATTGTCAGTTTGGTCGACAATTGTTTCTTACTGTGTGCCTTGTGCAGCCCTGTGCCCTGAACATTGCTGGTGACCAGACCCCATTCTTCAGGCTGTTGCAAGGTAGTGAGGGAGGCTGGCTGAGGTGAACCCAGGGGACTGGGGAGCCACCAGGGAGGGCCATGCTGCCAGGGACAAGCGCTAGGTAGGTGCCTGATGTTCAGCTGGAGAATGCAAAAGTCCAAGTTAAGGGCTGGTGGGGAGGAAGAGCATCCAGCTGGATGGAACAGCAGGGGCAGAGGTTGGGAGGTGGAGAGCACAGGGGCTTTGGGATGTAGAAAGCTGGTGGCTCAGCTGTGGTGTGGCCCAGGGTCCAGAGGAGTGAGAAAATTGCTGTGGTGGAACCTCCCTCCCTGGGTGTTGTGCTCAGTGTGTGGACTTTACCCCCAGGGCAGTGAAGGGTTTTGTTTGTTTTGAAACACTTAACGGCATTCATTTTGGTTCTTTTTGATTTAGAAAATAGTATAAAGAAGAAAACTAAACTGCCCTCAAATCCCACCACCCAGATATTTCCTGATGACATTTAAAAAATTAAAATACTTAGGTGCACATGATTAGAAATGCAAACAGGACAGAAAAGTACAAAATGAAAAGTAAAATCCTTCTCCTCTCCACTTGTCTCTTGCCAAAGGCAATTTCATTTAATAGGTTTTTGGTGTATGTTTCCACAAATTTTTTCCATGCACATACCTGTGAGGATAAGTCTATGCTGTTAAAAATTTACACCAAAGGGCTGCATCTATCCACAGGGATCTGCAGCTTCTTTTTCTGACCCAGTTTCGTTTCAGCGTGTGTAGACAGTCTGGCCCATTCTTGTAAAGGCTGCAGAGCACTGAGTTGTAGGAAGGACCATAAGTGACCCAATTCTTTTCCCTTGGTGGGCAATTCATTTCCAGGGTTCTGCCCACATACACGGGGCTGTACTGAACGCCTTCTAATGAGCACACACTTTGGGGTCCTTTCTAGCTGTGGGCTCTGGAGGGAAGGGATTGTTCTTTACAATTTGCCCTCCAAAGTGTTACCTATTTGCCACACCTGTCACCACACCCAGACTGCCTATGGGAATCCCCAAGACCAACCCCTCACACGGTACATTTTATCAAACGGTTTCATTTCTTTTTTTCCACTGAGTTTGGGGAGTGGAGATGGTATTGATCCCACAGTTGTCTTGCTTTTCATTTATTGAATTGCAAATGAGTTAGGAAAATTTTCATATGTTTTTGCCATTTGTATTTCTTTTTCATAGGGGATCGATCTGCTTTTATTGGCTTTTTTCCTTTTCCTTAGGGATGGCTGAGGGGTCCTCCCCTGCCAATGATTTTGAGAGAGCAGCATGTCAGGTTTTGGTTTCCAGTGATAATGATTTTGCTGCAGTATGATGGGGTGGGATGGAGAAAGCCCGGGTGGCCATGGAGGGGTCCCTGAAAGAGATGCTGAGGCTTGGAGCAAGCAGTGGCCATGGGGGAGGGACCTGTGAATGAGTCTGAAGATATTTGGGGAGGAAGAACAGGATTGGCTAATGGACTGATTTTTTTGCACAATAGCCTAGAGCACTTTTGGTTCAGGGAAAAAAATAAAAACAAAAACAAAACATTGCCAACCACCCTCCCCTGGCAAGGGAGATGGTCTAAAACATGTTGACACAGGAGCCTTCATTTTTGGGGTTTTTTTGGAGACGGAGTTTCATTCTGTCACCCTGGGTAAAATGCTGTAGCATCATAACTCACAGCAAGCTCAAACTCTTGGGCTTGAGCGATCTTCTTGCCTCACCCTCTAAGTAGCCTTCTTCATAAACCACTCAGTGGGCCTGAGTCTCCCGTTGGGCCACCTCTTGATGGCTTGCACTGCTCTTCCCTGACACTGGGTGGGGGCTGAGGGGGGCAGGGAATCAAGGAGGAGAATGGTTCCCAGGTTCCCATTTCAAATATTATGGTCTCATAAACCACAGAAACTCAGAAATTCCACTATTTCAGCACATAGTAACTGCCTGATCCACATCAGTCACTGTTAAGCAGAAACTGTCCAGAGTCCCCAAGAAGGGACCTTGGGGCACTCCGGGCCTGAGTGCATGGGGATAGGAGTGTATAGCGGGTTTCCTGGTCCAGCCCCCTGCTCCCTGCCAAGTGCCTGAACCTGGCCTGAGGGAGAAGCCTGCAAATATCCACCAGGTGACATTCTTTAACGGTTCAGATTTCTGTCAGGGTCAAAATGAGTAGTAAAAGGCAGGAAAGAAAGTGTAATTTTTTTCTTTTTTAAAAAAACTAGTATTTATTTTACATACAGTAAAATTTGTCCCTATAGGACCAATATTTTCAAATGCATCCAATTGCAAAATCACCACTGAAGTTATGACGTAGACCAGTTTTATCAGCCCCCAAATTTTCCTGTGCCTTTTATAGTCACCCCCTTCCCAGCCTCTGGCAACCACTGATCTGCGTTCTGTCCCTACAGTGTTGGCTTTTCCAGATGCCCTGTGAATGGAACCATATAGTGGGAAACCTTTGGAATCTGCCTTCTTTTATTTCAGAGATTGCATTTGAGCTTCATCCAAGTTGTGTGTGTTGGGAGTTTGTTCCTTTTTATTGCTGAGTAGTCCATGGTGTGGATACAGTAATTTTAGTCGTAATCACTCAAAACTAGAAAAATCCAAAAGCTCTTTGACTATAAGCATCTCCTTGTTTTTAGAGTCCTTTGTCCAAATGTGACTCCTGTTTTAAAATTTAGAAAGCAAGGTCTGTTTGCCTGAGGGTAAAAAGTAACCTTGGAGATCTTGGAGAGGTGAACAGGACCCCTTGGTCTAGGGCTCTTGGACTAACTATACAGTCTTTTGGGGGGCAAGCCCACCCCCAGGCCACACAGTGCCTCTGCTTGACCCCATTCAGAGCCTAGCTCAGTGAGTGGATGGCCCTTCCTCCAGGCCACAGGCCGCACACCTGAACCACAGGATTCTGCCTCTTATTCCTCAGCCCAGGTAAAGCCTTGTGGGACAGTCCTACAGGACCAGAGGTAGCAAGAGCGAGACAGCTGCCTGCTGAGAGCGTTGGGGCTGCCTGCTGGTTTTCCCTAGGCTGCCTCAGAGCCCTCCGTGGACAGTGTGGACGTCAGGGAGAACTTTCCATGCGGCGTCTTCAACTCCAGACCTGTGGAGCCCTTCTAGGACAGAGCCCTGACCAACCAGGACCCACATCAGCCACTGGCTGGGGTGCCTCCGCTAAGGGCTAAAGGCTTCCCCTAATGGGAGCTTTTAGCCTCGGTGTTAACTCCCAAAGTGGGGGTAGCGTGGGGCAGCAGAGACCTGGTTAGCTCTTCAGAGCTTGAAGGTTCAGAGGAAGACTGCAGTCAGATGCCTGGGCTCAAAGTCCCGTTCACCGGGCCCGTGATCTACCATGCATCTGTCATAAGCCTGAGGTCAATGATAGTCGAGTGGTGGGTGTTGAGCCTGTGATGGCACCAAGGGCTGGGAAGGTGTGGGGAGCCCCAGGGTGGGCATCACTTGTTATTGTTCCCTCCCTCTGGACTCAGCTTCCCATCCAATAAGAAGGGGCCATAGGCAAGATGACTTTTCACTCTCTCTGAGTCCACTTGCACTGTAGCAAAGGAATGCCCAAAGCTGGGTGGTTTATAAAGAAAAGAGCTGTATTTGGTTCACACTTCTCCAGGCTTCTAAAAAACATGACACCAGCATCTACTTCTGGTGAGGGCTTCAGGGACCTTCCAATCCAGGCAGAAGGTGGAGAGGGGGCAGGCCTGTCCCATGCTGAGAAAGGGAGCAGGCGAGAGGAGAGGGCGCACCACACTCTTTTAAACAACCAGCTCTCATGTGAACTAACAGAGCAAGAACTCATTCAGGAGTGTGGGGAAGGCACAAAGCCACTCTCAACAGATCTGCCCCCATGGCCAAATTCCTGCCACGCAGCTCCACCTCCAACATTGAAGATCAAATTCCAAAACGAGATTTGGAGAGGACAAGTAGCCAAAGCCCATTCCACGCCTTCCAGGATTGTCCCCGGGCAACATGACCTGACTGGTGAGAACCACGGCCAGAGCTTTGAGTTTGCCGACCCTGGCACCCACCATCCTGGTGGTCCCTGAAGCCTGAGAGTTTCCTTATTTGAAGACCAGGAAAGTCCGTGGCCACCTTTAGATTCAGATAAGACTTTCTTTGAAAGAGATTGAAGAATATTCATCCTCTCACTAAAAGGCAGGCAGCAGGATTCTGGATGATTCCGAAGGAGAGCTGCGGCCTACTGTGTGCCTGGCACTGCCGGGCCCCATGCACACCTACTTTCTGATTTTAGGAACACAGAGTAAAGTGGCAGGAGCAGGAGCTTTGGAGTTAGACCCACTTTACGTGCTGTGTGACCATAAACTCCTCAGAACCTTGGTTTTCATCTGTGAAATGGGGTAGCTCCTACCCCCACAGGGCTGTGGCAGCATTAAATAAGATAATGGGAGGAAAGTGCCTTGTGCTGTGGGCACTGTGCAGGCACTCCATGAACAGAGGCTATTGCTTTTATGGTCATGAAAACTCTGTACGGCCTCACCCCCATTCTGCAGGTGAGGAGACAGAGATCCAAGTTGGCACTTAATGTAGCTGCTGGGTGGCCAAGTGGCTGCAGCCCAGGCCTTTACCAGTCCCTGTGCCACTGCTACATCCCCAAGCTGGTCCCAGAGGATGCCTGGATGGGCTTGTGGAGGTCCTTCCAGACTGTCACCGCCCCAGGGAGCCCTACGGTGATTCCCAAGAATGGGAAAGGGTGGCCTCCTGGCCTGCCCAGAAATGTCTGGGCACTGGCAGTATAGTCAACAATGATAACATGCCCTTCAGGAAACCATGGTCACCAGTACACAAACAACCAGGAGAGGGGATGGCAGCTCCTTTCTGCCTGGCCTTTATGTGCCAATAGGCAGGCGGGGGTGTCACTTGGTGTATCTCAGTTCCAGAAGCTGGGGGCCACCTCTCTTGCAATAGTGGGGTGAGTGTGGGTGGTGCCCTCTGTCCTGCCGGAAACTGGCCAAGGAGGTGGCACTGGGCTCATCCATGGCCCCAAGGTAGCTCTTCCTCTGGAGTCCTGCACCCTGACCACATCTCCATGCATGTTTCTTTCCTATAAATCAGTCACTGAGACTTCTTCTGGTTTGGGACCTGGGGACGCAGAGGCCAATTCTCCAGAGCCGTGGTCTGAAGAATGCACAGTTTCGTGGCAAGGACACACATGCATTATGAAACACTACAGATGAGTAAGGGAAGTACTGTAGAAACACAGGTGCAGGGCACCCAATCCAGCTTGGGCAGTTAGCGAGGACTGCCTGAAGGAGAAGACATCAGAAGAGGGTCTTATTGGAGGGCTTGCCAGGCAAACAGGAGGAGAAGGATGTTTTTGGCAAGTGCTAGATGTACCCAGGGACCCACGGGACCACCCAGTGTGCAGCATTTGTGTTGAGTGTGGGAAAGCAGTGAGAGGGGCTGCAGGAGGGACCCCTGTGTCCAGTAAGGAGGACTCTGTGTCCCAGGTCAAGGGTACGGGCTGGGGGTATGGTTTTAGGAGCTTGCTCCTCCTGGCTGTGAGAGCTCACTGTGCTTGTAAGTTCAGTGGCCTCAGAGGGTAGTTTGAAGTTGGCCGTGGTGGGAATATTTACATCATGGACATTGGCAAGTGCTACAAATCAGAGCCAGTTGTTCTAAAAAGGGGGGAGGCAGCAGCCTGCGGTGGACTCTAAAGCATGGCCATGGGGTAATTAGCTTTGTTCCTTAGAAGGATGCTCTGGCTGTTATAGTATAAAGGATGGGTGGAAGAATGGGCTTAGAGACTGGCTAGGCCCTAGGTGACATCCTGGAGGGGGTGAGAGGTTGCCCAAGAGGATCTAGGTGGTGAGAGGACAGCCCCTGCCCCTTGCTGTGTAACCCGACTCCTGCTGTGCCGGCTGGGCTGGCCTGGGGGTGGGGCGGAGGATTAGGTAGCTCTCTCAGCCTGCCCGACCCAGCCTGAGAATCCGCAATAAAACCCTTAATGAAAAACACCTGCGGCTCTGCCCCAGTGCAGGCCGAGAAATGGGGATGGGAAGGGGATTATGGGATCGGAAGTGTGGGTGGAGCTGGACCATGCGTTCCGTCCATTCATTTGTTCATTCATTAACTCTTGTTTCACACAGCTCCCTGCACCTGGCCCTGAGTGGGGAAAGTTGGAAGCTGGAGAAAGAGGGGTTAAGACAAGCACAGCCACCAGAGCACTGGCCAATGGACCCTAGGGATCACTGAGCCCCCCGAGAATAGATGCTTATTCTATGGAAGCTTCTGGTCCAGGTCACACGGTGTCAGAGACACAACTGGGTCAGGTCCTGGATCTCCCATGTCCTCCCCACAGAGTCCCATTTGTGTGGTGTGCGGTTGTAAGTGTGGGTATGTGTAAGTGTGTGTAGGTGTGTGTAAGTGTGTGGATATGTATGAGAATGGGGGTGTGTGTGGGTGTGCGCATGTGTGCATGCACACTGCCGAGGTGATTGGTGAGAGTGCGGGAAGGATGACAGCTGAGTCCCCTGTCCCCCACGCCTGCCCACCCTGCTCAGGGACTTGCCAGAGAGGGAACTTCTGATATCTAAAGGGCAGATTGGCTGATCCAGAGCCCACTGGTAGCTCTCTTTCAGTCAGAGCTGGCCCCTGGGCCTTCCGAGATTGGGGGTGGCTGTGGAAAGGGCCTGGACCCCTCTACCCTCCTTTCCCTTGTGGAGGGGCAAATGGGACGGGACAGGACCTGCCTTGGGTGGGAGGACATTTCTCTCTGGCTTTTTAAGATGGTTCAGGGCTGGCCCAGAAGCAGCCATAGAGCTCCCAGGCATGGAGCTGACTGTCATGGTACTCAGGGTACTGCCTAGGACCCAGGATTGGGATTTGGAAAAAGGATGTTCTGGCTCTAGGGCAATGCCAGTTTGTGTACTGAGGTCCCATCAGTTTCTGTGCACCTTCTGAGCCCTCCTCCCCACTTGCTTTCTGCCCAGGGACAGGGGGCCCCCTGCAGTTTCAGGACAGGCAGGGCCACACAGAGCGTCTCTGTGCATGTTAGAAACAGCGCCCCCTCTGGACATGGATGGACATGACCTGCAAAGGGCACAGCCTTTCCGGCAAATAGAAAAGGAGACACCCCTTTAAGCCTAGAGTCCGCACACACCCCTGTAGCCCCAACACATCCTCCAGTGGCTGGTGGAGGGGGCTCCATTTGTACAAACACAACTACTGCCTCCATACCCTGTGTCCGCGGCCCTGTTTCCCCATCTCTCAGTTAATAAACACCCTTTAAAGGGACTTGAGGGTGCTATGAAAGCAGAAATCATCACGCTTCAAGAGCTATAGGAGGCGTAACTCCCTGTTGACAGCTCTGCCACCAGCAGCTCTCAGCAGGGAAAGCCCCCGAGGCCTTCTGGGCGCCATGTGTGGAAGGAGGTCCAAGCACTTGCAGATAAAAGGCACCGACCAGCTGCAGCCACAACCGCCCAGGCGCCCGCCCAGCTGATCTGCTCAGGGCTTCCCTTTAGGTCCATGTGGTCCCAGCCTGCCTACAGCCCTCCCCACTGTGTATGTAGCATATCCACAGATTCTCCTGGAGAGGTGAACTGGCTGTGCCTGCTGAGCTATGAGATAGGGACATCTTGATTTCAGCTCTTGGAAGTCTTCCCAGCATCCTGGCCCCTCTTGTGGCCATTGACCCTTTAGAACAAGTCCTCTGGGGAAGACAGGGAAGGAACGCAGAGCTGCAAGGCCTTGCCCTGAGGTCCTGGGTGCATTTCTTCCCTCCCAGGACCTCAGGTCTCCACATCTGGAAATTGAGCTCAGAAGGTTACCTCACGTGCTACTAAGAAGCAGAGTCAGGACTTGCACTCAGAACTGCCTGGCCCCAAACCCTGTGGCAGCAACACAGTGTTCCCTAGAAGCCAGGGCGGAGAGATGCTGCTGGCACGTGCCCATGAGGGGTCCTTCCAGATGTGGCTGGGCCCTCAGTGCTTCTCCACACGTGGACTGCTGAAGATCACAACGCTGTGGACATTCTTAGGGGCTCTGAGGCCCATGTGCTCCAAGTTGAGGCTCAGGGAAGAGGAGCCCAGATTCCCTGGGTCTCCTGCTCCCAGCGAGTGCCCTTTCTGCTGTGTAGGAGGGCTGTCTAGAACATATCCAGATTGGACTCCACACACATGGAGCCTGTGTTGTGACCAGGAGCCTCCCTACCAGAATATCCCCTTGGAGAAGCAGAAGCAGAGGCCACCCCCCCCCCCATGACTGCTGCAATCACATGAGGCCACCCCCTCTTCTTTCCAGTGGTTACTGACTCACAGGCCAGCAGTTAGTTCCTCGATGGGAAAGGAGCAGCAGCCAGTGACTGGCAGAGAGAAGTTACTGACAGCTCCCAGTGGGTCAGGCGCTAAGACCAGGCCAGGTTTGTGCTGGGTTAGAAATAGCTTGGAGGCGGCTGCCTGTGAGGACTGGAGCAGGGCTGAGCTGGCAGGCAGGAATCCCAGGGGCTCTCACCTGGGCCAGTGCCCCGGGGCCAGAGGGCCATGGGGAGTGGGAGCCAGGTGAGGAGTCAGTCCTGCCCTGAGTCTCTGCTGGGCACTGACCATATACACAGTCCTTGGCACCCTCTGGATACTCCAGGCCTACACTTAGAGACCCCAGGATCATGCTGGGAAGACACACATCAGACCTCAGGGCTTGGTAAACTATCGCCAGCCTCTAAACCCTACAGGAGCCTGGCTGTGCGGGATCAGGGAAAGCTTTGTGGGGAATGGCTTGGGCCGACCTGGAAGGGTAGGTGGGATTTCCCCATGGGAAAAGTCTGGAGAACTGAAAAAATAGGAAGCCCAGGTTGGGTGGGGAAGTGAGTTGTGTGGAGGGTGGAGACACCTCTTGCTGGTTCTGGCAGTTACTGGCTCTCCAGGGCAGTTTCCCTGCAGTGACAGCCAGGGTAGGCCACCCAAACAGGCACCATGGGGTCCTATGAATCAGCAACCATGTTGACAGCACCCTCTGACCCCCTAGTGCCCAGCTGATCTTCCCGCCATTCCCTCCCTGCTTGGAAGTGATGTCGATCATCTCTGCTGGGCTCCCCAGGCTGGGAGAGCTCAGAGGCACAGGTACCATCCCCTCTCCCACCCCGTGCCTCCTCCTCTGTTCAGGAGAGCCTTCCCTCTCACCTGCTGCCTCATCCAGAGGCTCCATGTCTGTCTTGGGGCACTTGGTCCTCTGGGACAAGGGATCCTCAGGAGCCAGCCTCTCAACCATGGAGCCAGTCTCCTGGGGGAGCCCTGGAGACAGACCACGTGGCTTCTCCTGCCTCCCTCTTCCTCATGGCACCTGCAGTTCAGGCCTTTCCTAGTTACTTCCTCAGTAGCTTCCCTTTGATCCCAGGACTATCAGCACTCACAGGGAGGGCTTCCAAGAGGAGGTGGTCACTGAGGTAGAGCCTAGAGCTCTAGGAGGACCTGGCTGTGGCTCCAGAAACTTCTAGGCTCCGGAGACCTGCGGAGAGACAGACACTCCTTGGAGGCTCACCCCCTCCTTTCCCAGCCTCCATTCTCACCCTCAGATTTCTTTGGGCACACACCGGGGTGGGGTGGAGATGACAGCGATGGGAAGAAGGCCAGACCAGACTGAGGAACTCTGTCTGAGAAACAAAGAATTTTATCTGGTGGGTTCTCCAGGCCCAGGGAGCTGCCTGGGGACACCCGAGGAAGATCTAGAATACAGAAGGGGAGACAGGCCAGGGCAGGCAGAGAGAGAAGGCGGCTGGGTCACTTTCTCCTCATCACCACCATCCTGAACACAGGAGTGTCTTGGGTACCAGATATCCCCTTTTTGGGTTTTCCCTGGAGACCCTAGTAATTTCAGGGTAGTTTTTCCCATGGGAGCTGTGGGGCCGTCCAGCCCTAGGTGCCTGGCTTGTGTAGCTGGGGCTTTAGAAAAGAGCACTGAACAGAGGGACCACTAGACGCTTGGGACTCGTGACAGTTACAGCACAGCCCCTCCCCCAGCCTACCAGTGAGACTGATGACTTCCTGAAAGGGGCTACATGGAGGGTTTGTGACATGGAACATTTGATGTGACCTGAGGACTTCCTGTTCAAATGACCCCAGGGCTCCTGGCCTATTCCCTGGGAGTGTCTCCTGCTCAGTCAGAACAAGCCCTCTGACTTAGACCTCAAAGTTAGACCTCTCCAAGCAGAGCCGTTTGCTGGCTACGCCCACCCTGGGCATAGGAATCCCCTGGGCTCCCCTGCGGCTCCTCTGCGTTGCTGCCGTAGAAACTGCTTGGGGTCTTGTGGCTTCTTCTCCTAAGGGGCTTCTGATGCCCCAGGAGCACTGAGGGAAACGACTCTGAAGGGGACCTTGAGAGCCCCATGCTGAGCCCATGGTCCCTAAAGGCCCCCCTGTGGGCTCCTACTCAGGGCTTGCAGAGCCTCAGAAGATTCCCTGAGAACTGGTGCGCAAGGCCACTGTCTAGTGAGGACAGGGTGAGCTGAGCTCTGAAAGGTGAGGAGCTGCTCAGCTCAGTCTCTAACCCACCCCTCCACACCAAGGGGCCTTTAAGAAGCCTGAATGAGGGCGGTACTTCTCGCCTCTAGTGCTCCTGTGCAGCACCATCTGGTCTAGGTGTACATCTGTGGCTTGCTTTAAGAAAGGGTGTCTAGCTGGTGGTTTCTGTGGTGACCCTCCATCCCTCCAATTCTGTAATACTCGGCTGTTCCAACAAGTGAGGTGGGCCCCTAGAACTAACCTGAGCGTGGTGGATGCAGTCTGAGGCCTCATTGTCCTACCCTAGTTTCAAGGGCAATTTTGTGGTGAGAAGACCTGTTTCCTGCATAAAATCCAAGTGAAAAATGCTTTGGCAGACACACATAGCCTAAAACTTCTTGTACAGCAACACTGAAGTCCTACAACAGAGATGCTGGAATTATAGTTTAATTACTTTATTGGTGCAGGGTCAATAGCTGGTCCTCTGATAGACTTTTGGAAAGGCTGAGTCCTCAGCAGTCTGCTGCATATTAGAGAAGAAAGATCCAGACCACAGTACTCAGTGACTAAATGCCTTGTGGTCTGCCCTGTTGGGTGCAGGTGCAATTTCTGGGGTGCATTGTGAAGAGGTCCAAGGCCTGATGCCAGAGTTAGGAAGCACTCTGGGAAGGAAAGCCTTAAGTTTCCCAAGGTCTCAGTGGTGAGTCCAGGCAGGCCAGGGGACTGTTACGTGGGCCCTGGCACTCAGCCTACCACAGCCGAAGTCCACCCAGCTATCCTGTCAGCTGCACGACTCTCCAACTTGACCAACCAGTTGGTCAGACTCAGGTTGCCCTGGGCATTAGGGGTCTGCCTTCTGGGCTGCCCATGAACCAATGTGGCCCAATTGTTGACAGACACTAATGAATACCAGACCTGTGGACTGGGACTAGAGGTGGTGGGGGTTAGGGGGGTCTGAGAGCAGGCCAGCCTCTCAGGAGAAGATGTGGTAATTCATCGTGGGCAAATGGATGAAGCATTGTGCAAACTGCCACCCCCACAAAGGCTGTGAATACAAAGCAAGCCTGTAAGGCCACGCCTGGCCCACCCCCTCTGGGGACTAACTGCAGGGTATCCTGTGGGTGAGAAAGAGTAGAGAAACCTGAGAGCCAGTCCCAGGAGAGGCTCGAGTGATGGAGAGCAAGGCCTAAGTGTGTTTGCTTTCCCGGGAGAAGGCAAACGGAACAGTGACTCAATTGAGAAGCATTTGACCAAGTGTTTGTTTTCGAAAGGACAATGTAATCAGAAGGAAGTCCAATTAGGAGGGCCATGAAGCCCCAACCCATACGTGTGGTCTTGCCTCAGATCCAGGGCCCAGCCCCAAGGAAAGAGTAGATCTGACCTCTGGCCTCCTGCAAGCTCCAAGGGACAGGTGACTACAGGAAGATCTAATCCAATGCCTCCTGCATGAAAGTACTTCACCATGCTCACCTTCCTTGGAGGATGGGCAGAAGTGTCTTTCAACAACCTCATGGGCCAGCTTCTCTGGGGGTAGAGTCCTGCCAGACAGATCTCTCCTGTGGCCCAACTGATGCATCCCGGAGCCTCCTCCCTGCATCTGAAGGGGAAGGCAAGGCCAGCACCATTTGGTCAATGACCCCTTCCCAAGGCTCGCAGGCAATTCCTGACATGGCTTGTCTGGGAGATCTTGGCAAAAAATGGTAGAAAATGAGGGTTTCAGGAGGGCTGGGTGCATCTGTGCATTGACCCACTTGAGTGTCTTACAGACGCCACCTCAAATTTGGCATTGCCTTCCCAAGCACTGGCCTCTCTGCCTGGATGTCTCCCCTCAGCATTTCTATCCCCTCAGAGGCCTAAGCCAGAGATCTATTCTCCCTGCAGCTTCCTCTCTCTCTCTAGATCCTTTTTCCTCCACTGAGCATCTAAGCAGGCCTTGGTCTGGCTCTTCTGCCTTTTAACCATCACTGTCCTGGTTCCTAATTCCTCTTCTTTATCAAGATGGCAGCAAAGGGCAGCACCTGTGGTTCAAAGGAGTAAGGCGCCGGCCCCATATGCCGGAGGTGGCGGGTTCAAACCCAGCCCCGGCCAAAAAAAAAAAGATGGCAGCAAAGTGTCCTAACAAGGTCTCTCTCCAGTATCATGTTCTCTATATCTTTCGGGAAGATGGAACTGAGTTTGGATAATTTGAGAAGAGTGTACAAAGATGTGGGCAAGGGGCAGGTGGACCCTTGAGCTAGTGAAGTGAGCTGGGGTTAGTGAGAAGGCAGCTGCCCTGAAGGGGGGAGTCAGGGAGAGCCTAGCTCTCCTCTCCTCATGTCCTCCTGGGCTCTCCAGGAGCAAGAAAGAGGGGCGAGGGGAGAAGGAGGGAGGATGCCTCTGGAGGGTGAAGGGAAATTCACACAGATGCCAACTCATCCTCTGCACATCAACGGGGAGATGTTTCTAAAACACATATTGAACATGTTCCTGCTTAACATCTTGAGAACAACCAAAATGATTGTATGAATAAATCACAAACACCACTGCCGGCCCTGTGGGTCTCTGGTGTGAGCTAGGCACCAGTGTTGGGCCCTTTCACAAGACCTAAGCCCCCTCTTTTCATGCTCTTGGTGGCCATCAAGGTCAGCTCCATTGTCCCATTTCATACCTGAAACAATTGAAGCTCAGACATGCCAAAGCTTAGGACGGACTCTGCTGTGACAACACCTCTTCTTGGGGTCCTTGAGGCCCTCTGCGGTTGGCCTCACCTCTCCACTCATGGCCTGGTGCTCTGGCCCACTCCTTGGGCTCCTGGGCTCCAGCCAATCAGAGAACCTCCTTGCTCTCCCACCTCAATGAGCCTTTAGGGTAGGGGTCCAAAAACAATGGCCCACAGACCAAATCACTGCCCCCATGCATGTTTTAGTACGGCCTTTGAACTGAAAATGATTTTTACATTTTAAACAACTGAAAATATTCAAAGAAGAATAATATTTGTGACAGGTAAAAATCTGTGACATTTCAAATGCAACCAGTGTAACCTAATTCTTGTACCTCCAATGAATCCCAAACAGTAAAAACGACGTAAGAAAAAAAAGAAAAATTGTGACATTTCAATGTCTGTAGATAAAGTTTTATTGGAACCCAGCTGCGCCCATTTGTGAACACACTGTCTATGGCTGTGTTTGTTCTCTAACATCAGAGTTGAGTAGTTTAAACTATTTTCCAATAGTTATTATCTGGCCATTTATGGGAAAAGTTTGGGCCTGCTTTAGGGTTTGAGTTTTTGATACACTACTCAGTCTTCCCTGTGTTTGCGTGTGTCTTTAAACTTCACCTGTTCATGAACATGTGCTCACTGTTGGAGATTCAACAACGCAGGGCGATGCTGTAAGTATAGCAGTCCCTCGTCCTCATCGCCTCCCTGGGGTGGGAGGTGGTGATCGCTGTTCACACCTCTGAGCCTTCCGGAAACTGGTCCCTTAGCACTGCTTTTGTCTGACAAAGCCCATCAGACCCCAGGTGGCCGAGTGACACAACCATCTTGTCTGTACCATCTGGAAGCTGCCTGGCACTGGCTTCCTATGCGTGTTGCTCCAAGGCAGTGTCTCACAGACTTGAGGCGCAGGTGCTAGGGCAAGCTGCCTCCCGCTAGCTGCACATCCTTGGGCAAGTTACTTAACCTCTCTATACCTTAGTTTCCCCCCCATTTCTAAGGTAGTGGTCATTTTAGAGTATTTACTGGGGGTTGCTTAGAACACGTCCTGGTGAACGGGAGGTGCCGGTCAAGACCTCCTCATCACGGCAGCCAAGATAGGCCTGTGCCTCTGCCGTGGAATTGGGCACTGGTGCCACTGTTTACAAGTGGGTGGCGTGAGCACACTCTACTCACCCCATCCTTAGAGTTTAGCCCAGGTGCTCAGTAAACAAAAGAAGATGCTGCCAGAGGCAGGGCAGCGGGGGCTGGCACCAGGGTCTCACGCGTCCTGGGAGGACGAGGGCTCCGTGAGAGCTGGAAGGCCCAGGTCCTCTCAGTCCAGGGTGGGAGGGAATAAACAGGGCGTGGTACCCAAAGCACATGACCCAGAACTTGGGGTCCCTGAGCCTGGGCAGATGAACTTGAAATAAAAACAGGGGCTAACTTCTCGGTCAGCAGGTGCCCACCCTTTTTTTATTGTTGGGGAGCCTTTGGGGCTCATGTCGCTAGGCCGTAAGGAGCTGCCATCAGCACAGTCAGGCCCGGGTCTCGGCACCCAGACTCCCACTTTCTCTGAGGGGGCACCACTCAGCCTCAGGTCAGCTAGGATCCCTTGTCAGATCTGTAGGAGCTGGTCTTTCTGAAATATTGAGGACCAGGTTTGCGGGTGGGGAGAAGTCCAACAACCATGTCTGGGGCCCCTAGGCCCTCAGCCCCACCACAGACAACTCTCTCGAACACACCCCATCCCCTCCCCATTCATCCCAACCTTCTCCAGACTTCTAGCTTCTGAAGCAGTAAAGCTGGACCTGGAATGGGCACAGGGTTTATTTAGGACAAAGGGCTTTAGTGCTCCATTCCACAAACAAGTAAGAGGCTGGAGCCTCAGGCAGGCTGGAGTGGGCAGATGAGGAGACTTCATGGTGTGTGGAGGCAGACTTGGCTCACTCCAAGCTGTGAGTTCACTCCCACCACCACCACCATGTGGGCTCTGGCACTCGAGACCAGGGATGCTCCCAGGGAAGGGCCCTGGGGCTGGTGTGGGTGTGGGTGCTCATGCCCGGGACATGCCTGTGCTTCCCTGAGCAGCGAGGGCAGAGACAGCTTGGCAAGGCCTGGACTCCCAGAGAGGTGGGGAGGGCGCAGTGGCCTGGCTCTCTGTCTGTGGTGGCTTGGGCTGGGGCAAGCTCCTGCATCCTTCAGTTCAGTCTGGGGGCCGAGGTTCTGTGGCTGGAGCAGCACAGGATAGGCCCTGGTGCCACTGTTTTCAGAACATCTCCAGCGAGGCTGGTGCCACCGCCGCACTGGAGGCCTGGCAAGGAGTGCGTGGCTGGAGTTCGCATAGGCTGGGGCTGGGGGAATAGCACAGAATGCGGTTGTGATCCATCTTCAGGCTGTCCCTTGTCCCCTCCCAGAGCTGCATCCCCAGCTTCTGGGAGTCTGCCTGGCCCTGCCCACTGAGCTGGCTCTGGAGCTGGGTGGCGGGTGTGGCCACCATTGTGCAAGGGGTGAGCTCAGCCCCAGTGCCCAGCCTGACCTGCACCAGCCTGCCTGCTGCTGGTTAATCATTGTTTGAACACCCTGGCAGGCCAGCGGGCTGCGAGGGAGGCATGACAGGGCAGGGCCACCTCTGCCAGCAGAGTGGAGGCCAGAACTGTTCCCCAGGACCCAGGGGAGACTGCAGTGGGGCTGAGACCACCTGTCCTGACTCCTTAGGAGTAATTCAGTAAATGCTTTTGATTGAATCAAAGAATGTCCCTTCACAGGTTTCCTCTCTCAGGGAATAGCTAGGAGTGAAGGCTCCAGCACCCAAACGCCTTGGTTCAAACCATAGCTTGCCACTTACTGGCTGTGTGACCATGGCAGAGTGTCATGATCTCTCTGTGCCATGGTCTCCTGGCTATAACAAGGTGCTGATGATGGTGATGGGACTGTCATGAGGATTAGGAGAGTTACGTGTACAAAGGTCTTACTCTGCTTATAACATAGAAACCCCTGTGCCCAGAACCGAGACTAAAACACCCATCATTGGGCTCAGCTAATCCCCAAAGGAGGATGATTGGCCCCCAGGTGGGCGTCCAGGCTGCTTATGCGCATTGTCTGGGCAACCATCACGTGATCCCTTGTGGGTTAGGTACTGCTCCGCGCAGGTGGAGGGTGGGGAGGGGTGTTATGTGTGAAGCGACAACATTTAAGGGATAGAGCCGAGTTTTAAGCCCAGGTCCACCTGCGCCTTAGCCCCATGTTCTCTCCAGCACCCAGCCCTGCCAGGTTTGCAGATCAAAGATGCAAATCTGAACTTGCCAGGCAATTAAATTCTGCCCACACTCTCTGACATCCTCTGAGCATGGGGGCATGGCGAGGGGTTCTGGGTTGAGTCTGCTGTGAGAGGGACAGAGGTCAACAGTGCCCAGCCCAGAGGACCCCCGAAGGATGAGGAGACAGGAAGAGCGGTTGCCACTGTGGCTGAGACCTTGGAGATTATAGACTGCCAGCCAGGCCGGCCTGGGAGGCAGCTGGTGGGCAAGGGGCCTTGGAACAGCACACTTTTTGTTTTGTAACAGGGTGTATATTTTTGGCATGGTTTTGGAGGGGAGCTGCAGAGGTGATAGGCTTAGAATCCCCTTCTCCCACCTACCACTGCTGGCTGTGATGGAGCTAGTGACAGCCACCGCAGGATAGTGCCCAACTCCCGGTAAGGACCCTGGAGGAAGACCACTGGTCTCCTGGAAAGAGTCTCTGCCCTCCAGGAACTCCAGGTCTTTTGGAGGCACACCTGGAGGAAGCATCCTGGGAGTCAGGCAGCTAGGCCTCGGGCCTGTGGTGCATTGTGGGGCCCCAGGGGAGCCACCATCCCATAGGACTGGCAGCTAGGAAATCTGTGTCAGACATGCAATCTATGACCTTGGGAATTAAGAGGCCTTGAGGCCAATGCGCGCGGCTCAGGGACCTCCGTGTGCGTGTGTCCATTTGTTTACCTCCTCCCGTGTTTGCAGGTGCACGTGGGATGAAGGCAGCCGGGGCAGAGATGCTCCTCCTCAGACCGGTGAATTAGCAAGGTCACCTCACGACAGCTCCAAGAACTTCTCTGTCTGCATCCCCCCTCTTCCTCGGCATGCTGGCGTTCTTCTCCGGGATGCCCACCCACACCTCCCCTCACTCAAATGTCCAGCCCCCTGCCCTCTCAGCCTCCCCCATCCAAGTGGGCTCTCAGAATGTGCTCTGGGACGCTGCATCCCTGGCTGTTGGTGACTGAAATAGGTCTTGTGTGTGGCCCTCCAGCCACTCCCACGTTCACTGACTGTACTCCTGTCTCCACACACATGGCCACAGCCCATGACTGGGGAGCACCTGGCTTTCTAGGACACAGAGGCAACCTGTTCCTGCCAGGTCACAGCTGGGGCTCATGACATGCCCAGCTGTAGACTAAAAGCAACTGAAACCGAGCTTGGCCACCATACGAATTCCAGGCCCTGAGGCCAGACTGAGGCATCACATTCCCCTACATGCTTCCTGGCATATCTTTAAGGTCTTGGCACAGGGAGACTCTTCCTGGCCATGGCTGAAGACAGATACAGTGGTTGGGAGACACAGGTGAGACCCTGGCAGGGAGGTGTGATACAGTGTCGGTGCCAGGGAGGTGTATGGCAGACACTAGGAAGATCCTAAAGGAAGTGAAAAAGTTCTAATCGCCTCTTTGATCTGCCCTGCACACACGCCGCCAGCATTATCTTCCCCATCTCAGTCAATCTGGCTGTTCAATGACACAGCAGTGGTGCCAGGGAGGCGGCGTGCGGTATTCCTGGAAGATAAGAGAAAGACGCCCAGATCGTGAAGGAAGCGAAAGTTTCTAATCTCTTCTTCAATTTGTCCTCCAAACACACAGTCCTATCGTCTATCTCAGATGACTTGGCCCAGTGATTATCAGGTTCTTAAGCAAACAGTGTCCCCTAATCCCCAAGGTTTAGGTGGGACTGAGTCTGTAGGCCCACACCTTTGCTACCAGGAGGGATGTCACAATGAAAGCGAATTTCAGACTAGATTCTGCCACCATGATATACTTCCACTAGCAAGTAGGCACAAAAGCTGTCATTCGACCCCCTCCACTACAGTTGGGGGCATCCCCTTTCTCTGTCCCTAGGTGTGCTGACAAACCTGCTGGGAAGTCCAGTGCCTCAAAGATAAGACCATGTTCTGCCAGAGGACTAGCCAACCTTTTAGTTGGACCAGAAGACAGGCTCTTCTGTCGGAGTTGATGGGGAGGAGGTGGGGCCCAGTGGGAATCCCAGAGCCAAATGGAACAGGCCCAGAGCACTAGTCCACGGGCATCAGGCATCCAGGTTTGCTGGATTCTTCTATCTTGTTCAAGCAAAGATATAGGTGCCTGTAGCATCTTTCCAGCCAAATAGTCCTTGAACATCCCTTACACACCAATGGAAAATTATCTAGAATATCTTTTTTGCTAGCTAATACATTTTGGGGAGCAGATGTAGGGAACCGTAATTGAAGCCCCTTCTAGAGTGTGAAGTACTTTAACTAATCAACCACCCCTAGAGTGTAAATCACAATTAGCTCCCACACAGGCACATCATCCCTCTTGTTCATAATGTGGAGCTTTAAAGTAAGTGACAGGCAGTTCCACTGACCCCGGGTTTCTCAATCTCAGCACTGTTGACATCTGGGGCCGGAGGAGTCTTTGTGGTGGAGATGGACCTGTGCCTCTTGCAGTAAGCTTGGCCTGTATCCTGGCCAACAGTAGCACACCTCCACATCCCAAGTTTTGACAACCAAAAAGGTCTCCAGACCTTGCCACCTGTCCCCTAGAGACAAAATTGCCCCCTGGTTGAGGACCACTCAACTACAGTGACCATATTTACTGTCTGCTTACTTAAACGTCTACATCATAAAATCTTAAACAAATATAAAAACGGAGAGATTAGTATAGTGAATCCCCACGTGTTGACAATCACACCTCAGTAATCGGCAACTCAGCCAATTTTATTTCATCCCTACTCCCACCCACTCACTGCCACCCCCTTGTCTTGCTAGATTAGTTTGATGCACACCTCAGACCTTCATCTATAATTTCTAATTATAGAATTATTTAGCTATAATTTCTAAAACATACGAATTAACTCTTTTTTAAAACGTAGCTATAGGGCAGGGCACGGTGGCTCACACCTGTAATCCCAGCACTGTGGGATGCTGAGGAGGGAGAATTGCTTGAGCTCAGGAGTTCAAAACTCGCCTGAGAAAGAGTGAGATCCCGACTCATGAAAAAAAAAAAATGGAAAAACCCAGCCGGGCGCTGCAGAGAGCACCTGTAATCCCAGCGGCTTCCGGAGGCTGAGGCAGCGGGATGCCCACAGCCCGAGTCAGAGGTTGCATTGAGCTACCACGCCCACTGCACTCTGCTCAGGGGCAGAGGGTGGCACTGTGTCTCAACAAAACAAACAAACAAACAAAAAAACATAGCTATAGGACCGGGCATGGTGGCTCATGCCTGTAATCCTAGCACTTTGGGAGGCTGAGGTGGGTGGATCCCTTGAGCTCAGGAGTTTGAGACCAGCCTGAGCAAGAGTGAGACCCCATTTCTACTAAAAATAGAAAAACTATCCAGATGTTGTGGTGGGTGCCTGTAGTCTCAGCTACTGAGGAGGCTGATGTAAGAGGAACACTTGAGCCCAGGAGTTTGATGTTGCTGTGAGCAACGATGCCATGGCACTCTAACCAGGATGACAGTAAGACTCTCTCTCTGAAAAAAACTACACGTAGTATTATGATATCTTAAAAAATTAAAAAAAATTATTAATATCATAGAATTTCCAGCCAGCAAACCAGGATACTCTTGAGGGTGTAGTGGGCAAGTTAACTTACTAGGATCCAGGGACAACAGGCATACATCAGGCTCTGTAGGCAAACCAGGACCGAGCCAGGCACATGGAACAATTGTTTTCCCTAAAGACAACCCTTCCTAGTGCATGTGTCTGAAAAGTCACCCCTGCCTGAAGCCTTTAAAGCTCCCAGTGCCTCAACATAAAGTCCCAACTCAACCTGACTCCCTGGGGCCCCCTGTGATGTGGCCCCCATTTGCTTTTGCCTTAACCTCTGATGGTTCTCCTGCTGCTGATGGGGTCATCTGGTGATGATGTCCCCAGGGAAGCCGGGGCACACTTCCTGGTGCTCAGAGCAGAGGCTGGAGCACAGGGCATGGGCTGGGCTCCAGGTGGGCTCCCTTCGTTCCCTGAAGTTTTAGCTGCTCCTTCTAGGCATCTGAATTTGAATGTTGGCAGCAGTTTGGGATTTTTTGTAAAAGAAGTTCTGGGCTAGAAGTTCTATGTTGTCTGAATTTTTGTTTGTTTGTTTCTTCCTTTCCTTCTTTCTTTTTCCAAACATATATGTAGGGTGGTGTTTTTCACCCTTTTTTATCTCATGGCACACTTGAACCTGTAGGTAAATTTTGGTGGCACACTTAAATTATGTTGGTCAAAAAAGCAATAAAAAAGGAGAATATCCTTACTATGCTTTGAACTTCTTTCAAAAATAATTTAAATAATGATCTTTTTTTTTAATTAAGTTTATTTATTTTTATTTATTTATTCATTTTTTTTTTGTTGTTGTTGCAGTTTGACCAGGGCTGGGTTTGAACTCACCACCCTTGGTATATGGGACCAGCACCCTACTCACTGAGCCACAGGCACCACCCATAATAAGATCTTTTTTTTTGGCTGGGACTGGGTTTGAACCCACCACCTCTGGCATATGGGGCCGGCACCCTACTCACTGAGCCACAGGCATCGCCTTAAATAATGATCTTTAGAAAGTTTCATGGTGCACTTAAGATCCTCTCATCGCACACTGGTTAAAAATCACTGATCTAGGGTCTACTTTGCCATGTATAATGTGGTCCCATGTGTAGAAGGCAGTCCTGTGTTTTTGCCCGAACTTTCAAGAAAAAAATCTTTTGTTCTAATTTTTTTAATTTAGAGTTTTATTTGTGTATATTTAGCCACTTGTTTTTTTGTATAATAAAAATGTTTACCACTTATTTTTTAACGTATTATGATATAAGAAATTTTATGTAACAAGTAAGTATGAAACACAAGAACAGATGTAAGACACAAGAAGTAACAAATTTATGTTATTTCACACATCATAGAAGGCTAAGAGCTCTTTACCAGTATCAATATCAGAAGTACCCTCTTCAATTTCCACATTACTGGTGTCCTCTGAAGAGTCACTTTCCCCAAACTGGTAAATTTCATTGCCCTCTATTCCATCCACAGCTTTGCTGATGCTGCATTTTTTAAAGGACTTTACAACCTCTTCCTTCCTGACACCATTCCACAATTTTAGTATCCATTCACAAACCTGGGTGATGGATGCTTTCCTGATTCCGCCTGAAAGTATTGAATCATTGGCAGCTGAC
>CAUYRH010016186.1:0-16191 GCA_963574655.1 Perodicticus potto | reverse complement strand
TATTGATCAGACTAATTATGGTCTGTTTCAAGAATCTTGGAGCATTTAACTTGGGTGCATAAATATTTGAAATTGAAATGTCTTCCTGTTGTATTTTTCCCTTGACCAATATGAAGTGACCAGTGTCTTTTTTGACTTTAGTTGTTCTAAGTCCACATATATCTGAGAATAAGATTGCAACCCCTCTGTTCTTCTGAATTCAGTTTGCCTGAAAATTGTCTTTCAACCCTTAACTATGAGTTTTTGTTTTTTGCTTTTTTGTAACAATCGAGTCTCACTTTATCACCCTTAGTAGAGTGTCATGGCATAACACATTAACTGTGATTTTTAATTTGTCTTTTGAGGCTAGGTGTGTTTCCTGCAAACAGAAAATCGATGGCTTGTGTTTTTTTATCCAATCATGCAGTCTATCCCTCTTCAGTGGGAAATTCAAGACATTAACATTTATTGAGATAATTTATAAGTGTGGTAGTGTTCTTTTCATCTTATTTTGTGAAAATCCATTGCTTAGTTTTGTCTTTTGCATCATTGTGAAAGCTAAGTTCTGTCCCTTAATTTCTGGGTGCTTCCGTTGCTGGTGGTCCATTGTTATGGTCAATGTGTAGAACAGATTGAAGTATTTTCTATAGAGCTGGTCTTGCTGTGGAAAATTTCCTCAATGTTTGCATATGAATAAAATATTTGATTTCTCTGTCAATTTTAAAGCTTAGCTTAGCAGGATATTGAATTCTGGGCTGGAAATTGTTCTGTTTCAGTAGATTAAAGGTAGATGACCATTGTCTTCTGGCTTGAAAAGTTTCATTAGAGAAGTCTGCAGTCACTCTGATGGATTTCCCCCTGTGGGTCAGTTGGAGTTTACTCCTGGCAGCTTTCAAAATCTTTTATTTTGTCTTGACTTTGGACAGGTTCATCACAAAGTGTCTTGGAGAAGCTCTATTTGAGTTGAGGCAACCTGGGGTCTGATAGCCCTCTGAAAGGATTGTGTCAGAATCTTTGGTGGTATTTGGGAAATTTTCATTTATATCATTCTCTAGAATGGCTTCCATTCCTCTGGGACATTCTTCTTTGCTATCTGGGATACCTATAATTCATATGTTTGAATGCTTCAAAAAGTCCTATAATTCTGTCAGTGAACGTTCCACTTTCTCGCTCTTCTTTTCTGCCTCTTTAACTATCTGAGTTAGCTCAAGGGCTTTGTCTTCTAACTCTTGAGACTCTTTCTTCAGCATGTTCTAATCTGTTGTTGATACTTTCTATTGCATCTTTAAGTTCCTTAAATGACTAACTCCTTCAGCTATGCTATATCGTTTCTATATTCTTCATATCCTTCATCTCTTATTTGGTTCCTTTTTTAGATTTCCTTTTGGTTATTTTCCACTTTCTCAGAAAATTCCTTCACTGTTTTTTGGTTATTTTCTACTTTCTCAGGAATTTCTTTCATGATTTAGGTTATTTTCCACTTTATCACTATTTTCCTTCATTGTTTTCATAATCTGTATTTTATCTTCTCCTTCTGTCATTTCTAACATTTCTTTGTAGGTGGAATCCTCTGCAGTAACTACCTCATGGTCCCTTTGGGGCGTTGCTCTGAACTGTTTTTTCATGTTGCCGTAATTTTTCTTCTGATTCTTCTTCATGAGTATTCTTTTTATCTGTTTTCTGACCCTAATTTTCCTTTCACTTTCTATTTCTATTTAATTTAATGTGCCACTGGACTAAGGTTTTGATGTGTTCTTTTGGTACAGGACCAGGAGGATGAGAAAATTGAAGAGCAAGAAGGGAAAAAAGATTTTTTAAAAAAGAAAGAAAGAAAGAAAGAAAAAATAGGAGAGGGGGTGAGTAAAAGGGAATATTGACAAAAAAAGAGAGGTGCAGAAAAAGGGAGACAACAGCAATATAGGTGTACAGTAGGGTACTTTTTCCTGACCTTTAAGAAAAAAACCTCTGGGGTACTGCATTGAGTGGTTCCCTTGAGGTCTGCACTTTTTTACCAGCCTGTTCAGACATAGTACTCCACCTCCACCAAGTAGACTGGAAAGACAAAAATACTATAAATCAAACTAAGACAAACAAGCAAAAAAACTTATAGGATAAAATTGGTGGAAAAATCCAAATAATAGGGGCAGAAACACTAGAAAAAATGAAATTCTAATTGCTAAAGAAGGCAAGAATGGAAAATTGTATTTAAACTAGAAAAATGAAGAAAGAAAAAGAACAGAAAGAAAAAGAAAAAAGAAAAGAAAAAAGTCAAAAATAAATGAAAAAAAAAAAAGAAAGAAAAATCTAGAGGGAAAATGTTGGAAAAAAAAAAAAAAAGAAAGAAAGAGAGAAAGAAAGCCAAAATCAAAAACAAAGCAATATATATATATCTTGCTGAATATTTTCTGGGCAACCAGTGATCTTCTGGGGTATGAGATGTTAATCACAATGCTGATACAACTGTATGAGATGGAGACTGGAGGCCTCTGCTGATTTCTCAAACCCCACAATGTTGAGAGTCTAAATCTCTCCTCAGCTTGCTTAAATGACACTTTAAGCCTTTAACCTTAGCTAAGCAGAAGCTTTCTCAGGAAGGCACTTGTCACTGGGATCTCTCCTGAAGTGGCTGCCCACTTATCCAGTGTCCCAAAACTGGTTTCACTCTATCCCCCGAGGGCCGAGGCTGTAGTCTGCCAAACACTGAAATCTCCAAGTCTCAGTCCCTTCCTTTTGGCTGCTCAGATACCAGATTACTGGCCTAGGGTCTCCCAGCCCCATCTTAGTGCTGCAACACCTGAGGGCGGGGCCTGCAGGCACAGTTCTCACACATGGTTGCCCATGCTCTGCAACCCTGAGGGAGGAGCCTACAGGGGCAGTTCTTCCACTTTGGCTATGTGGGAGGCCCACAACCAAACAATATTAGCTCCATTCTGGCTCAGTGGCTCAGTCTGGGGCCCTAGACAATGCTTCAAGTCATCCGCACTGTAGCCCAAGTTCTCCAAAGGTAGCTCAACTGAGTGCCCAAGTCCAAAAAAACAAAACAGCCCACAGGTAAGTCCCTCCCTATTTGCAATCTCACTGTTGCTATAGTTACAGCTGCAGATGGTCTCCGACTGAACGAACACACACTACGACTTGCTTGTTCTCCAGTGCTTTTGTCCTTCTTGTGGGATCCAAAAGTCTTTAACTGTCTCCCTGTGTCCCCAAAGGGATGTTTCTTGGCAGATCCCACCAGCCAGAGATGTCTTGAGTCTTCTCTCCCCAATCTCACTGTGCCCGGTTGCAAGGAAACTGTTATTCAGCCACCATCTTGCTCCATCTCCCCAAAATAACATTTTATCACAAGGACATTTGCACTAAAATGTTTATTGTAGCTCAATTCACAATTGTCAACACATGGAAGCAATCCAACTGTCCATCAACCCCTGAATGGATTAATAAATTGTTTTATATGCATACCATGGAATACTATTCAGCCATAAAGGGAAACCTTACATCTTTTGCATTTACCTGAATGGAGTTAAAACACATTCTTCTTAGGAAAGCATCACAAGAGTGGAAAAGCAAGTATCCAATGTGCTTAATACTAATATAAAGCCAATAGGAAAACAACTACACATACACAAAAGAAAAAGATAAGTGTATTCAAGAGAGGGGGAAAGGAAAAAGGGAAAAGAGAAGAGGAAAAAGGATTGGTAAGCTCTAATGTGCACAGTGTAAGAGTATACAGCACAAACCCTGCATGAAGTGCAGAAACTTCAACTTTATTTTAGAAATGGAAACAATGTAACCTAATCATTCGTACCATCATATTAATCTGAAAAAGTTAAGTATGACACGATCAGATAAAAAGATAAGCCATACAGCATTTCAAAAACATTAAAATAAAATTGAGCTTTAGGGGGTTCCATCTCTTCTGTTTTTACTCTGGGAGGGCTCCTGTGTCTCTGCCATAGCCTCTGTCTCCCTGTGACCTGCAGGTACTGTGAGATCCATAGGGAAGGCACCAGAACAACTCAGAACTTGGGAAATGGTACTATTAGGAATCGGGCATGTGGCCATACAATTCTTTCTGCAAGAGTGGGAATGCTTGGACCTTGCTCAGCTGAATTTGTGTAGAAATATGATGTCAGAGAACTACAGAAACCTGGTTTCCCTGGCTATGTCTTGTCATTACAATTAAGATCATTTGCAAAAGAGGGCATTAAAAGATTCATTCCAAGAAGTGACACTGAGTAGTTATAAAAAGTGTAGGCTTGAGAATATAACCATAAGGAGAGACTAGAAAAGTGTCATGGAAGATGAAAAGCAGAAAAGCTGTTATAATGGATTTAACCAATGTTTATTATATAACCACTGCAAAATCTTCCAATGTAATCAATCTCTGAATGTCTTTAGAAAACTGTTAAATCTAAACTGACATAAGGTAAAAACATACTGTAGAAAAACCTTTCAAATGTAAAGAATGTGGAAAAACCTTCAACCAATGTTCATATCTTATTGTACATAATATATTACAAACATAAAGAATGGGCTAAAGTCTTTAAATCTTGCTCAGTTTTTTAGTGAGTATAAAATAAATAACACCGAAGATAAACCATACAAAAGTAAAGAATATGCCAAAGCCTTTAAGCAGTACCCATTGAACATAAGAAAATGTATATTGGAGAGAAACCCTATAAATGTGAAGAATGCAGCAAAGCTTTTAATAAGTCCTCAACTCTTACTAACCATATGAGAAAGCATACTGAAGACAAATCCTGCAAATGTGAAAAATGTGGCAATGCCCTTAAATATTACTCAAACTTAAGTATACATAAGAGAATGCATACTGAAGAGAAACCTTACCAATGTAAAGAATGTGGCAAAGCCTTTAATGTGTGATCAGTCCTTACTAAGTATAAAAATAATTCATAGTGGAGAAAGACCCTGCATATGTGAAGAATGTGGTGAATCCATGAAATATTACTCAATCCTAAGTAAACATAAGATCATTCATGGTGGAGAAAAACCCTACAAATGTGAAAAATGACAAAGTATTTAAACGGAAGTCACAACTTACTGATTATAAAAGAATGCATCCTGGGGATAAACCCTACACATGTGAAGAATGTGGTGATGCTTTTATATCTTCCTCAAGCCTTAATACACAAATGAGAATTTATATCAGAGAGAAACCACACAAATATGAAAAATGTGGGAAAGCTTTTAACCAGTGTTAAAACCTTACTGTACATAAGATAATTCATACTGGAGAAAAACCCTACAGATGTGAAAAATTCAATAAAGCCTTTAAAAAGAAGTCTATCTGACTGAACATAAGAGACTGTACACTGGAGAAAATCCCTCAACATGCAAGGAATGTGGCAATGTTTTTACATCTTGCTCAAGCCTTAGTAGACATAACAGAATTCACATGAGAAAAACCATACAAATATAGGAAATGTAACAAAGCCTTTATATCTTGCTCAAGCCTTAGTAAACATGAGAGAATGCATACTGGAGAGAAACACCACAAATGTGAATAATGTGGCAAAAGCTTTGGACAGGACCCACACTTAACTAAACTTATAAGAGAATTCACACTGGAGAAAAATCCTACAAATGAAAAAAATGTGGGAAAACCTTTAGTCAGTGCTCTTTCTTTACCATACGTAAAATAATTCATACATGAGGAAAATCCTACAAATATAAAGAATGTGGCAAGCCATTTAATAGCCATTCAAATATTACTTTGACATCATAGAGTTCATATTGGATAAAAGCAATGTAAATGTAATAATTTTTGAAAAACATTTCATAAAATGAAAGTTTTAGAGTGCATCAGAATATTTACATAGCAAACAAAAACATTACAAACATAAAGAGTGGTACAATACCCTTACTTACATCACCAATATTGTTGTACACAGGATAATTCTTGCTGGAAGGGAATCCTCCAACAGTTGCTCAAATTTTATTCAATGTAAGAGAATTTGGATTGGACAGAAAATCTGCTAATGTAATGACTGCAGAAAACATTTGTTAAAATGCCTTAGAAAACACCAGTTTATACTAAATGATTTTACAAGTGCAGTAAGTGAAATATTTATTTATTTATTTATTTATTTATTTATTTATTTATTTATTTTTGAGACAGAGTCTCACTTTGTTGCCTTTGGTAGAGTAGTGCCATCATAGTTCACAGCAACCTCAAACTTTTGGGCACAAGCCAGCCTCTTGCCTCATCCTCCCAAGTAGCTGAGACTACATGTGCCTACCACAATGTCTGGCTACGTTTTAGAGATGCAGTCTCATTTTGCTCAGGCTGGGCTCAAACTCCTGAGCTTAGGAGATTGGCTTTCCAAAGTGCTAGGATCACAGACAAAGTGCAATATTTAATAAAAAAAAAATCGAGCCTAAATAAATGTGACAGCATTAACAGTAGAAATTTCTAAAACTGTAAGATATTACTCTGGGTCAGAACCAGTGCTCCTGAAAGTTGGAAGGTTTTGCTCTCACTGGGGCTGCTGGGGAAAAAAAATATTAGTCTGATTAAAAAGAGTATTCTAAAGTTATAATGGATTACTTATTTCTATGTAGATTTAAATAGAGAAAGAGATTAATTGTTTGGGAGGATTTATACTTACATTCCAAGTATACTTTTTTACACTAAAATAAGTGTAGCATTTTTAGAAATTAAATACTGATGTAATTTAACTCCCACATTAATTGATGTTATGTTTTCTAGTGTTTCTGTGAAGGCACATGATAGATTGTTGCTGTTAAATAAACTGGAATAGGGAAAGTGGGATTAGGAGGGATTGCAAATCCAACTAGGTTAGAAAACACTTCACCAAAAGCTGCTCATTTTGCAGCCGCATCTGCAACCCAATGACCTTGAGCTCTTAGATCAGTTCCTTTCTGATGTCCCTTACAAAGGATGGTTACCACCTCAGTTGGTTCCTGAATGGCTTCCAAAAGCACACAAATCTTTTGCCCATACTTAATTGGCATTCCTTGGGTTGTAAAGAATCATTGCTCTCTCCAAACTGATGCGTGGGCATGTAACACCAAGTAAGCATATTTAGAATGTATATAGATCATCACTTTCTTAACTTTAGCTAACTGGAGAGCTTGGGTTAGGGCTATGAGTTTGTCTAATTGGTATATGTATTTACTGGTAAAGCCTAGACTTCCACCACTTCTAGACTCTTGGTCACTATTATGTAGCCTGCATGGTGTTCTACAACTTTACCAAAACTGTTGCCATCAGTAAACCACTAACGGACTTTAGGGATGGAAAATGAGGATAGATATTCCTAGGGGAATTTAGTGGTGGAGCAAATTTCTTCATAATTATACACTAGCCTGCTTGGTTCCCTATTCTCTCGTCTGGAAGAAGAGTGGCTGTGTTAAACCTTGAGCAGGTTTCAATCTTAAAGTTAGAATATATGTTTATAAAAACATATCCTGAAATTTTAATAGGCAGTTCTCTGAGATCCATTTTGTCCCCCACTGCTGGGAGGAGCTTGGAGGCCTGATGGAATTTTGTAACAGTAAATTATATACCCATAATGAATTTGTAGTCTCTGGTAAGAGTAAAGATATGGCTGCTATCACCCTCAACTTTGGCAGGCCAGCCTGCAGCTGTGGGGTGCAAAAAATGATGGTGGCCTTTGATAAATAGGCCACCTATTGTAACTGTGGCCCAAAAGCAGTGTTAACTAATACTCCCATAGCTATTCCCTGTCTCTCATAAACATATAAAAACAAGGTTCTCTGTGGATGTGGTAATCCCAGTGCTGGGGCTTGGAGCAAAGTTTTTCTTAACATCTGAACAGTCTATTTTTGCTCAAGTCCCCATATTATAGGTTCCTTATTGATGTTTCCTTTAGGCTTTTATAGAGGAGCTTATCCAGAAGCCCATAATTTGGTATCTAAACTTGGCAAAACCCCATAAGCGCAAGGAAAAGGTACCTAAGGAGCTACGTGGCAGGGTCAAGTGGATAAGCTATGACCTGGATGTGCTCCAGGGATAGATTGAATTTTCCTAAAGTGAAAGCACACCCCACATAGGTCAGCTTAAGTTGATCCAGTTGGGTTTGGGGATGAGAAGCCCTCTATCCCCTGTCAGCAAGGAATCACATGACTTAAATGACATGTTCTCGTGCCTCCTCAAAACTTGGGGAGCAGATCATTAAGTCATTGGCATATTGAAATAACACACTCTGGTGGAGTTGGAGGTTATCTAGATCTTTCTCCAAGACCTGTCAATAAAGATGAGGGCTTTCTCAGAGCTCCAACCTGCCAACCTGCTCCTGGTTAACTGATGGGGTGTGCCATGTAGGGGTGTCCATTCAAAAGCAAGCAAATTTTGGCAGTCAAGGTGGAGTGTGGTGCAAAAGAGGATACCCCTTAAGTCTATTACGCTGCAATAGGTGGTTTCTAGGGGAATGTGTACCAGTAATATACAAGGGTTGGGTACCACAGAGTGTAAAGGCACCACCACCTCATTGACTGCCCTTAAGTTTTACACCAAGCGATAAGTACATTCACTTTTCCAGATAGAAAAAATATGGATATTAAAAGGAGAACAAGTAGACTTGAATCCAGGAATTTTCTTACAAGGGGTTCAAGGTCTACTTAGGTCTCAGGCCACAAGGGATATTGTGGCTATGCCTGATGCAGTTTGAGGTGGACTGTAACAGGCTGGGCTGTTCTGGCATGGTCCAGGGAACCAGTGTACCAAACCACAACAGGTATATTTGCCTTCAAGTCCTATCCATCTTGATCTGAGACCTCTGAATCTGTTAAGAGGCCTATAAGGCTGGATTCCTCCAGAGGGCAGAAAGAAATGCACACTCGCAGCTTAGAAAGGAAATAGTGTTAAAGCATGGTGAGAGGAACGAGTAGGAGTTAACAAAAGTGAATGTTCAATGATCATGTCATCCAGTGAATAAAGCAAAGGAAGAGTATAGAATTGTTTGGTAGGGACTCTGGAGACTCTGCTGACCATACAGGATTGAGCGTTCAGTTTTCCAAAGAAGATGAAGAGGACAGAGTAGACAGCCTCTGTATCAGAAGAAAATTTCTTGTCCTGCCTGCCACAAGGAGCGTTACTCTTGGCTCCAGTCCAGTGATAGTCATCTGCCAGGTGACTGATGAGAGCAGGCTTTTCCATTGCTGTACCATGATCCAGTCTGGGGACTGACTCCCCTCTGGGGACAGTCTCATAGGACAGAGTGCCATTAAATGAGCTGTTTGATGGCACTAGTAACAAGGGGACTTGGATGGCATCCTTGCCAGAGCAGTCTTTAGCCTAATGCTCTTCCTGTCAGGAGATGGGACATTGAGATCTCTTCCATTGGTGGGTCTTTGGCTCTTAGTCCAGATGTTGGTGCTTATGTTGTCATTAACTAGGCATGTTTAGCTTCCTTCCTTTGCTCTTTCTCCCAAGCCTGAGACTCAAGCTCAGAATTTCTGTTATACAAAACTGAGTTAGCAGCAGCCACCATGTCATCCATGGGGGTGGTAGGATCCTGGATAAACTTTTTGAATTTTTTCCTAATATATGGTGCTGCTTGGGTTAGAAAATTATCTTTTAATCTCACCTGGCCCTCGTAGGAGTTAAGATCAAGAGTGATGTGCATAGAAAGGCTATGGAGTTTTCCTAAGGCCCCTGGGTTATGGTGGAGACCTTGAAATAGTTGACTGCCTTTTTTTGTGGTGGCCTTGAGGACAGCCTAGATACATATTAGAAAGCATTGCTTCTCCCACTTCTCTTCTAAGGAATTATTACCACACCCTGGGTCAGTGGTGAGTACTGCTGTCTTACTCACTGGATATCTAGGATGTGAAAGGTGTACTCTGGTGGCAAAATTTTGTGCCTCTATTAACATTCTGGATTTCTCAAAATCATTTAAAGCCTAGCTTATAATAACACGTACATCTTTCCAAGCCAAGTCATACACTAGATACAAATGATAAAATGTCTCTACATACTTGCCAGGGTGATTCATATAGCTCCCAAGATTCTGTTTTATTTGTTTTAACTCTAATAAACTAAAAGGGTTATGGACCAGGGTTGGTCCATACTCCTCCACTGCTTCTACCAAGGGTAGGAGCTGAGCTGCCTTTCCCCCTGGTGGATGTAGAGATTGCACCTCTCCTCGTGTAGGGAACATTTCAGACCTCCCTGGTTATGGGAGAAGCATGAAACAAGTGGAAATCTTAGGAAGATCTCTAAACACTATGGTCTTACTTGGCTCTAAACACCCCTTGCTACACTGAGAATTTTTCCATAAATAAAAGTAAGCTTGTGAATGTAGTATTTTAGCCCATTTTCTTTCTTCTTAGCAAAAGAGGTCAAATTGTAAGTTTGTGGGAGATGATTTAGAGTTCCATGTGTTGTCCACTGTTATTTACTGTCCAGGTTGCCCTGTGCCTAGGCGGTAGGATAGAAGAAGATTAAACATTTCTTCTCCAGAGTGCTTGGATCAAATATCCCAAGTTAAGAGAATGCGCCCCATAGGTATGTTAGGATGGATTTTTCATCCCTGTGCACCATCTTAAAAGAAAGGAGTAAAGAAAAGAGTGAAAAGAGAAAGACTTTTCCAGCTGGGATCTGTTAGAGCTAGATGTTCTCAGATAATGACCCTGGCCATCCACATGAATAACAAAGAGGGAAAGAGAAGAGGCTACACATGCTGGGATCTGTTAGAGCTCAGCCATCTGGCCAAGGAACAAAGGAAAGAAAGGGAGATGCTATACCTGTGGGAGATATGTTAGAGCTGGGTGATCTTAGGTACTTGCCCAGGCTATATGGCCAAAGTACTGATCTAAACATCTCCTTTCTGATAGGAAGAGAGGAAGTGTATGACCCCTCAAACTTAAGAGTTTCTCATTTTTTAAGCACCAGGAAAATGATATATATTGGTATAATAACTTGGTTTACTGTAAAAGTACTTGTATCAGCGATTAGGTGGCCCACCATGATAAGGGGCACAAACCCAGGAGAAGGAAACAATGTTTAGCCTTAACACAGGAATGGGCCATAATTACCCTATCAGATATGAACCAAAAGTGCATTGTCAATACCAATGCAAATCTCGGAAGCATAAGCGTTACAGAGCAGAGTCCTGTCCCCCAACATGAAATAAAATGAAAGTTTTGTTAATGGGTTGCACAAAATGACAGACTAGAGACATTTCCTCAGCAACCACTAGCGGTGAGATCAGGAAAAGAAGTCTCAAGTCACCTCTGGCTGGAGTGTCCTGCCAGAAACATTGCACTGGTGGCACAATGAGACAGCAGGGGACTCCAGGAGCCAAGAAGGAGGTCAATAGCTGTGGAAGAGCATCACAGAAGGCAAGTAAGTGCCTGGGTGCATGTAGAGGCTGTATGGCCCTCTGGTGGAGGGCTAGAGACAAGTGAGGTGGGGTGGAACTCCTATCGGGTTGCCTGATAGCAGGGCACTGTCATTGTGAGAGGGCCACAGTGCAGGGTTACACTATGTGCTGGCTCTGGCATGCCTACTGAGATTAGGCAGCCAAACTTGGGGTGAATTGGGCAGCTCCAGCCCCTCTAGGAAAGCCCCTTGGTGGCCAAGGGGCACTGTTTGGAAGGTCAAGGAATGTCTCCTAAGAAGTCTGTCAAGAGCTTCAGGCTTCAAACCCTGTGGGAATTGAATGTCAGTGAACCAATCAAGCCCTTCTTGAGAGCAAATAAATAAGGAAAATGGGACTGGGTTTCTTCACCAACTAGAAAGTGGCTTCTGGCCCCCATCTTACACAGGAGAATCAGCATATGTGTTTTGTACATCTTAAGGCCAGAGCATCACCTGGTATGCAGGCAATATGTTGGATTATATATCTTTTTTGCCTATTTTCTTGGAGCACCACAAGGAGTCTAAGCAATATATTGCATATGTATAGATATAAAGGTTTTTTTTTAAATTTTTATAAGCTTTTCATTTGATTTTTGTTATTTTGCCTTTCTGCATTTTTATTTTTTAATTTCTACAACATCAAGTATTCCATGGTTGCTAACATTCGTTTTTCTGCTGTTTTTTTTTCCTTTCTTTTATTTTTCTTAGATTTCTTTATTCCTTTTGTAGAGATTTTTCTACTTTTCTAATTTTTCCTTTATAAATTTCTCAAGCAACAACTAAGATACCATTTCTTTTATATTTTAAATAATTTTATTTTAAATTTTCCTTAGGGGTATTTGTTATTATTATTTGGTCTATTTTGTTCTATTTCATTCTGTATCCTAGGTATGGGAAAGAGACTGTGAGGCCTGGGCTGGGGTGACAGAGCAACAATAAACAACTGCTAATTTTCTTCTATATTTGGCAGAGGTGGAGTCTTGCTTTTGCTCAGGCTGGTAAGGAGCTCTTGGCTTCAATGGAACCGCATGAAATGGCACTCCAGAGTCCTGGAATTATGGATGTGGAGCAAAGCACTCTGCCAAATAAAACCATTACTCCTGTCTTTCACTTTCCATCCTTCTTCTCTCATTTTTTCTCATTATTTTTCCTTTACCTATCTCTTCTCTTTATTTATTTTATCTCTTTTACTTTTGACCATTTTATTCCTTTTGGCTGTATACCAAAAGCCCACTCCAGCACCTAAGTTAAGAGACCAGAAAATTTAAAGAGAAGGAGCAAGTGAGAGATAAAAATAGGGAAGGGAGTTAATAAGAAGAAAACACACATGAGGAGGAACCACCAAAAATTTCTGGCAATACAAAAAAACAGAACAGATTAACTACCCCAAGGGATGATGAGATAGAATGATCTTGCCTATAAAGAAAATATGGAAATGCCAGAAAGGTAATTTAGAGAATGGGTGGCAAAAACAGTGAAGGAAACTGAGGGGAAAGTATAAAATCACCAGAAGGAAATCCAAAAGCTGACCCAAGAAACAAATGAAAGACATGATGAAGTTAGAAAGGATATATTGGAGCCCAAGGAATTGAAGGATTCAATCAGGGAATTTAAAAATGCAGTAGGAACTATCAATAACAGATCATGAAGAAGAAGGAATCTCAGAGCTAGAGGATAAGGCTCCTGAACTAACTCAGACACATAAAGAGGCAGAAATGAAAAGAGTAAAAGAGTATTCACCTAGGGAATTAGGGGAACTCAAAAAGAGTTCAAACATATGAATTATAGATGAAGAAGAAGAAAGAAGAAGGAGAGAGGAGGAAATGAAGGAAGAAAGGAAGAAATGAGGAGGAGGAGGAGGAGAAGAAGAAGAAGAAGAAGAAGCCACCAAAGGAATGAAAGATAGACTGGAAGATATCTTAAATGAAAACTTCTCAAGCATCACCACAAATTTTGACACACTCCTTTTAGAGGGATATAGAACCTCATATTGCCTCAACACAAATAGAACATCTCTAAGACAGATCATAATGAAACTGGCCAAGGTCAAAATGAAAGAGGAAAGTTTGCAAACATCCAGGAGTAAGCACAAATTGACCTAAAGGGGAAGGTCTATAAGTGTGACAGTGGACTTTTCAGCTGAAACTTTATAAACCAGGAAAGAGTAGTCATCTACCATTAAGCTTCTTAAATAAAATAATTTTCAGACCAAGATTTTGTATCCTGCTAAAATAAGCTTCAAATTTGATAGCAAAATCAAGTCTTTCAAACTTACAAACTTGAGGAAATTTGCCACAAGAAGACCAGCTCTGCTAGAAATACTCAAATCCGTTCTCCACACTGACCAACACAATGGACCACCAGCAAACTAAACACCCAGAAACTAAAAGACAAAACCTCAATTCCACAATGATGCATAGGATAAAACTAAGCAACATACTTTAACAAAATAAGATGAATAGTACTCCACCGCATTTATCAATTCTCTCAATAAATGTGAATGGCTTGAATTCCCCACTGAAGAAGAGGCTGGCTGATTGAATAAAAAAGCACAAGCCATCTATATACTGTTTTCAGGAAACACATCTCACATCAAAGGACAAACAAGACTTAGGGTGAGAGATGGAAAACAATATTTCAGGCAAATGGAAATCAGAAGAAAGGAGGGGTTGCCATCTTATTTTCAGATACAAGTGGATTTAAAATAACTAAACATAAGAAAGAGAAAGATAGTTACTGTGTACTTGTCAAGGGAACAATAAAACAAGAGGACATTGTAATTATAAATATATATGCACCCAAATTCAATGTTCCCAGATTTATGAAATAAACCTAATTGGTCTGAACAATATGATATCCTACAACACAATAAAAGCAGCAGTGGCCAACCCCCACCCACAGAGGTCCCAGAATAAGCCTTTCACAGTTTTCATTTCTTGGGGGTAGCTAGGCATTGAATGGAAAGATTGGAGGAGTGTGCCATCCTGAGTAGTGTTCAGCGGCAAGATTGGCATGCTGTCTAGAGTAGTTCTGCCATGGTTCAGCAGTGGGTAAGACATCCATACTTGGAAGGGTCCTGTGGACAGGGGATGGCCATTGTTGTAAAGATTGACAGAAGGTCACGAGGGCAGGCTCTTGCTGAGGAACTAAGACACTGTGATCTGTGTTCTGCCTGCTGGGAGCAGACCTCCACTCATGACAGGCCCAGGGACTCCTGCATTCCATGGTAACTGTTGTCAGGGGAAACTGCAAAACCTGCCTCTGAAGAATTTTGGACAGCTATGAGATCCCAAATAGGCAGGGTTTGAGTACTGAGTGGGTAATTGGGAAATCACCACAAACAATTCGCCTGGGAATCAGATCTAAGCCTAGGAACCAGAGAGAGAATACCAGCTATGCTGTCCATCGCCTAAATCTCACAGCGCCACCTGGTGTCCAGGCATTATGTTGCAACAAAAATATATTCCTACTAAAGTCGGATCATTACATCTCATATATATATATGTATATATATATATATATGTATGTATGTATAAAACTTTTTTTTTCTTTATTTTAGTTGTAGTTGTTAATTTTTTTCTTTCCTTCCTCTATTGGATGCTGAGGTTGCTTACATCAGGCTATTTGAATTTTTCTTATTTTGTTTCAATGTGTTTTGTTTTTTGCTAAGTTGTTTGGTTGGTTCATTTCCTAACTTCCATTTTAACATTCAACAAGAGCAAGGGCTCTTGTATTTTTTGGTTACAGAATTTTAGCTTCATTTATCCTCTCTCCATATTTCATTCCTCTTCGTTCTCTTGGTTGATAGAGACTCTTCTAATTTTCTCATCTCTCCATATAATATAATATGCTTCTGTATCAGCTAAGATATCCCTACGTTTTTTCTTCTTTGTTATATTCCTTCTTTCTTTCTTTATTCTTCTTCCCTCCCTCCACTTTATTTCATTCAATGGTATTTTTAATTTCCTTTGTCTATTCTTATTTTACTATAATTTCTTTTTTCCTCTCTTATTTTTCCCCCGTTCTTTGCTTAAGGCTGGTGTGACACAGTTGTGGTCTGGCAGGTAGACCACAGTAGTAGTCTGGCACAAGAAGGCCAGGAAAACTTTCTACTATGGATCCCAGAAAAAGGGTATTAGCAAAATCACACTGCAGAACTTTTTTTTTTCATCCTTACTCAGTTTTTTCCTTCTTTTTTTGTGTTTACTCTTTTTCTTCTCTTCCTATTTTTGGAAGAGGAAGAGTTTGGCTGTATTCAGGCAGCTAAGAAGTGCCTGATTTAGTGTAACTCACCCAGCCTACCTCCTCAAAACCCTTGAGCAATAGGCATGGCCTTAGCACCATGCTGAACAATACCATTTCTTCTATCATTCTCATCCTCCCTTCTTGTCCTTCTCTCCTATTCTTCAATTTTTCTCTGTTATTCCTCCTTCTTCCCTTCTTTTTCTTTTTCTTACATTTTTCTTCTTTTTTCCTCTTAAACATGATCTTAGGACAAATGGGATTAATAGACATTTACAGAACATACCATCCCGAAGTAAAAGAATATACATTTTTCACATCATCTCATCGCACATACTACAAAACAGATCACATCTGAGGATACAAATAAAACATCAGCAAAATTAAAAGAATAAAAATTTTACCCTTTATCCTTGTGCAATAATTGGGTTGTAGCCTTCACTTGAAATAGGATAAAGGGCGAGATCACACTTGTGGTGCATATTTGAAGGGTCAGGAGAAAACTTCTAAATATGGATCAAAAATGTTTTCACATAGTAAATGAGAAAATCTCATGAATGTTATGTCAATCAGGTTGATAAAAATATCTCAGATTGTATGTG
>CAUYRH010016185.1:0-20062 GCA_963574655.1 Perodicticus potto | reverse complement strand
GCCTTGCAGGGGGAAACAGTTTACAGCAGTTTCCGTGGTTATGAACTATATTTCAAACACAACAACCCACCAAATCGCTGTGTGTCGCCAAGTGCTCATCCACTCTGACAATTCACATGGCGAAAGGTCCAGTACTCCCTCCCTCTCACCTGCTGACTGGAGAGTGATGAACTACGGGACCGTCACCGTCACCATCTTCAGGACTCCCCCTCTGTTAGGTGAAGATTTTGTTAAACGTCAATTAGGTCAACTTAACTGAAAATACTGGTTAAGTCTTCTGCACCTTTACTGGTTTTCTTTCTCCTCGGTCTATCACTGTTAAAATCTTCAACTATAATTATGAATTTGTCAATTTCTTCTATCAGTTTTTAACAGTTTTTGAAAAGTGTTTTGAATCTCTGTCATCATTTGCATATATATTGAAGACTGTTGCATTTTCTTAATGAACTGAACTTTAAACCATTAGGTGTTCACTATGTTTTTCTCTGGTACTATTTCTTGCTCTGAAATCTAGTTCATCTTGATATTATTTTGATGACTCCAGCAAAACAGCTGATTGTGTGGTGCATGGTATTTATTTTTCTATCATTTTACTTTTTTTTTTTGAGACAGAGCCTCAAGCCGTCACCCTGGATAGAGTACAGTGGCATCACAGCTCACAGCAACCTCCAATTTCTGGGCTCAAGTGAGTCTCCTGCCTCTGCCTCCCAAGTAGCAGGGACTACAGTAGCCTGCCACAATGCCTGGCTGTTTTTTGGTTGCAGCCGTCATTGTTGTTTGGCGGGGTCAGGCTGGATTCAAACCCGCCAGCTCAGGTGTACATGGCTGGCGCCTTAGCCCGTTGAGCCACAGGTGCCGAGCCTATCATTTTACTTGTGTGTTTATGTTTAAAGTGAGTTACTTTTAGACAACGTATAATTGATTCTTGCTTTTTAATTCAATCTGACAACCTATGCCTTTAATTGGAATGTTTAAACCATTTATAATTTGTGTGATTTATCGATATGGCTAAGTTTATATCTACTATCTGGAATACTCATATCTCATCCCCCAATTTTTCTGTCTTCTTCTGGATTAATTAATTGATTTTTATAATTCCATTTTTATCTTTGCTATAAACTCTAGGGTTTATAGTTACATTTCAAAGTATTCACAGTCTGCCTTTTAATAAAAAGGCTTTGGATAGAGTAAGAAAGAACTTTAAAGCAATATACTTTCATGTCTATTACTATTGCTGTTATAAAATTTACCATAGTATCCACTTAATAAAATCTTTGTATTTTTTGTTTTATTTTAAACAATTACATGTTAAAGGAATTTTTTAAAGGAGAAATAATATCTAATGGTTATTTACATATTAACATTTCCAAAAGACCTTTTTTTGTAGATCCAAATTTCTATCTGTTATCATTGTATTTCTGCCGGAAGAAATACCCTTAAGTATTTCTTGTTGTGGGAAAATTTGAAATTCTCTGTGAAGGATTACTTCTCTCAGCATTTGATTGTCTATAAAAGTCTTTATAGTTATAACTTTTGAAAAAAATTTTTGCTTTGCATAGAATTTTCGATGGCCAAATTGTTTTATTTTTTATTTCGGAATCTTTATGATATCACAGCATTGTCTTGAAATCTGTCTGGTTTCTGATAAGTTGCTTTCATTCTTTTCTTTCCTGCTTTGTACATGTGTCTTTCCTGTCCCTCTCTCCTGTGTCTTTGGAGATTTTTTCTTAATTATTATTTGTCATTAACTTAAGATGCATCTTAGTATGATTTTCTTCATGTATTTTTTCTGTTTGAATTTCAGCAGGCCTCCTGGTTTTGAGGTTTTATAGTTTTCACCAAATTTGAAAAATTTCAGCCATTATTTTTTCACATATTTTTGACTCCTTGTTTGACATTGTCCCACAGCTCACTGATACTCTTTCCTTCCCACCCCCCTTGTTTTTATTCTATGTTTTTAATTTGGATAGTTTTTGTTGCTATGCCCCCAAAGTACACCAATCTTTGGTTCTTCAGTTTCTAATATGCTAATTGTTTTTAGTGTATTTTTCATTTCGGATATTGTATCTTCATCTAGAAATTCAATTTGAGTCTTCTTTGTATCTTCCATTTCTTTCCTCTTCATGTTCACCCTTTTCTCTATCTTCTTAACATGTGCAGTTGATTTTTAATACTGTTCTAACTTCCTTATCTGTTAAATGTGTCATCTATGCCATTTCTGGGATATTTGTTTGTATTGATTGATTTCCACCCTTTCTGGCTATGGGATGTATTTTCCTGTCTGTTTGCATAACTGGTGATTTTTCCATTGGATTCCAGCTACTGATGGGTGCAGAATTTTGTTATATTTCTTCAGATATTAATATTTTTAGGCTATCTTCTGAGATATAGTGAAATTACTTGAAATCTATTAGATAGGTTTTAAGGCTGGTGTTTTAAGCCTTAGGGGAATCCAGAGATACTTTAGTCTAAGGTTAATTTGCTCCCACTTCTGAGGCAATACCTTTTTGAGGATTCTACTTGATGCTGTAAGTATTAGGAAGTCTTTTCACTCTGGTTGGTGTGAACAGGAACCATTCCCAGTGCTAAGTGAGCTCTGTGCATTGTTGTACCTACTCTTTTCTGTATGGTTCTTTCTCTGGCCTCAGGTAGCTTCCTTGCTTGCAAGTGTAGATCTGTATTCAGGCAAAAACGTGGAAGGGATTCCCTTTGCAGATCTCTGGTGCTCTCTGTGTGCAACTCCTATGCTTTGATTTTCGTCCTGAAAATGTTAGGGTTGCCCTGGACTCCCCATACTCTCCATTCTGTCTTCTCAAGTCAGCAAGGCTGCTGGGCTCTGGTTTTCCCTTCCTTACACTGCAGTGTGAAAATTCTCTTCAGACAGAAAACTGGGCAATCATAATGATTCCTTTATTTGTTTCCCTTCTCTTTGCCATCACTGTCCCTCATTGCCTGTGTTCCAATGTCTGAAAACAATTGTATCATATTTCCTCTCCTTTTCTAGTCATTTCAGGTGTACGAATAAATCCCATCCCTGTTTGCCTATCATGTTTGGAAGTAAAATCTTTCTGAAAACTTTTACAGTTTTCCTTGTTTTCTCTCTGGCTTCTTGACTTGAAAAACCTATTTAAAAATAAATATCATACTCAGAGATCTAAAAATAGACTTGCCATTTGACCCTATAATTCCTCTGCTTGGTATATACCCAGAAGACCAAAAAAACACATTACAACAAAGCTTTTAGCAATTTTAAACCAAGCCCTCTCTCTGGCTGGCACCTCTGGATAGCTTTCTGGTCTTTTCTATGGCATGAATGTGCCATTGATCCTCAGGGATTGTGCCTAAGGGGCTGCTCCAGGCCTTTAAGGGTCCTGGTGTCAGATATGAACCTCCTCTGGTGGCCTAGGTGCTCACCCTGGACCAACAGACGAAGCTCTCCAGGACTCCCATTTAATATGAGAGGGAATTAGCTGCAGTCCTTGACTAACAGAACTTTATGGGGCTGCCTAAGTCAGAGTGTCAGGTTCCTGCTGGGCTGGAAGAAACCATTCAGCCTTGCTGGTTAGAGGTTTGGGACCAAAAATGTGAGGTTATTACAAGACATTAATGAAGAAGCAAGAGACTGTGTGGGCAATGTGGTCTTTATTCACTCAGGTGCCAGTGGGCTGAGTTTGAAAAAGAAGTCAGCACATGGGATAAGGTGGGGTGGGAATGTAAGGGTTTGGGGACGGGGACTGGTGCACTCATTCCTTCCCGGGTGGGATTTGTGCTTGGTTCTATTTGGACAGGTCCCTGCATCCAGCTCTATCACCACAGTCTTTTTAGTCTTTTATAAGGAGGTGGAGTGATGTGTGTAGGTGTCTCTTTGCTTCCTGTGGATTGAAGGTTGGTATGGGCTGCCCAATAAGGAAAAAAATGGAAGGGGGAGGGAGTGGTGTTTACTGGAACACTCTTGGGTCTTCGGTCTGAATTGGTTGATACCTGCATAGGGCAAGGATGTGAGTGGGTTTTTGGGGGGTGTGATTGCCTAGGCAATAAATCAGGAGATGAGGTGGAGGACTCCTGGTCTGAAACTGAGAATGAGAAATATCATAATTAGTGGCCCTAAAATAGGAAGCAACCAAGGAGGCCAGGAATTGAATAAGGACCAGGGATTAGATGATTCAAGATTTATTTCTCTCCGTTTGATTCGTTCTTGGGGTTCTTTTACCCTGCCTGTGATTATTCCTGATTGATGGACAAAGAAAAAACATTCTTCTCCCAGAAAAATGCACATTCCTCCTTTTTCTGCTGTAAGTACATTAAAGCTTGGTGATTTTAGAGGTCTATTACAGCTAAAGAATTAATTTGGGATTGTAGGGCGACTAAAGAGTCAACTACCCTTTCCATATCTTCCTTGAGTTCTAGGGAAAGTTGGTGGTAAAAGTGGATTCATATACCAGTACATGCAATGCCTATGATAAGTCCAGCTACTATGCCTGTTCTGAGGAATACAGAGAGAAAGGCAATTCTTTTTGCCTGGAAGTAGGGGAATGTATCAGGGCCTGAGTTAGGGAGGAGTCATTCACAAAAGAGACTTGGGGGAGGGAGTAAGGAAAACTAGAGTGCAAAGACCAGAGTGGTTAGCATGCACTCACCAATAGATGGAGCGGACACAGAGGAAAAATATTCCCAGAGGGGCACAGGAGGATTTAGAGAAGGTAAAAGTTGAGTTGAGGGAAGAGATCAGATTTTATAAAGCCTAGAGGCTCCTATACAGGTAAGATTGAAGCAGGTTAAACTGGGGGAAGCTAGGGGTGGAAAGCCTGTAGTTATGGGGCCAAACAGAATTGTGTTATTTTATGCTGGAATAGAAGAGTTATATGTGTCGGATATGGGTATAGGATTGAAAAAAATGTTGGTATAAAGAATAACCCACAAGAATATGGAGAAACGGGCAAGGGAGGGGAGGGGAGGGGGAGGATGGGTGGAGGGAGGGTAATTGGTGGGGCCACACCTGTGGTGCATCTTGGAAGGGTACAGGTGAAACTTAGTAAATGCAGAATATAAATGTCTGAACACAGTAACTAAGAAAATGCCATGAAGGCTATGTTAACCAGTTTGATGAAAATATTTCAGATCGTATATAAAACCAGCACATTGTACCCCCTGATTGCATTAATGTATACAGCTATGATTTAATTAAAAAAAGAGAAAAAAGGGAAGGTACGTCCAACATCCTGAGGGGGAGAGGAGAGAGGAAGAGTTCACGGCAGCTGAGAAGGAGGTGTTTAAAAGCCAGCGAATAAGGGAGTGTTGTTGTAAGTCTTGCAGGACAGTGAGGTCTAATCTCTTATAGGGTGGAGGGGTCACAGTGGAAGAAAGGAGTTTTTTTATGAGTTGTCCTGTTTCTTGCTCATGTACTATATCCTGGACTCCTCCTCCATCTGATAATCCTACATGCGTGAAGTATGTCCAGCAGACAGTAGTCCTGACTCCACCTCTTGGGCATTCAGTGCCCGTTATTTCGCTGGTCCAGTACCTCTTTCCTCCATAAGAACATTCAGAGCCTTTGGTAACATCATAACAGTGCACTGGCACCTAAGTGTGGCTAGTGAAAGAGGGAGTCTGAGGTAAGAATCGGGCGTAGTTGATGTGGAAATGGGGGTTGTTAGGGTATTCACGGATATATGTGGTTTGGGTAGCAAGACAACCTGTGCATTTAGTCAGGGTCAATGGAGAGGGGGAGAAGGGCCAGGACTGACAGGAGGGGTAGCCAGAAGGAAAAGGAGTAGGAGGAAGAAAAGTTGGATTTCCTCTGGGGGAAAGTCTTGGAAAGTGCTTTGTAGCCACAGATCTTTAAAGACTTCAAAGAGGTTGTCCCAGCTTTGAACATGTGAGAGTAGCCAAGCATTTTAAGAAAAGTTATGGAGAAAAGGGAAGAATTGGGGAGGAATGTTACACGTTTATGAGAAAGTGGACTCTTTGGGGATCCTGGTGAGTTTTAAGGTGGTGGGAGATAGTACTTGCAATTCCTAGTAGGGCTCTTCCAGTGGTGGAGTTTTTTCTGTAGGATGCAGCTTTATTTGGGATTTGTGGATCCAGACTGGGAGTGTCCAAGAGGCAAATGGCCATGGGGGTGTGGCAGAGAACAGCGTGGAGGCCTGTCCATTGAGGGGATAGCATCCTGTGGGGGAAGGGAGATTTGAGGAAAACTCGTTGAAGTGCCAATTGGTTTCTGACTTTTTTTGTTGAGAATTGGGGCAAGAGCTGCTTTATTGTTTTTCTAAGTTCCTCCCTGGTTTCCTGGAGGATGGGAAAATAGTTTCCTAAGATGTGGTCTGGAGTGGGTCCAGGCCCAGAATAATAGTTCTACCGTACATTATTTCAAAAGGGCTGTAAAAGAGGGTTTTGCGAAGGTTAGAGTGAATGCAGAGTAAAGTGATGGGGAGGAGCTTAATCCAATCTTGTTTGTGTTGATCCCTAATTGGGTGAGATGCTGTGTAGGATGTTGTTCATTAGTTCTACTTTCCCTGATGATTGGGGCCATAAGGCACATGTAAGCGCCACTGGACTCCTAGGGCTTATGAGGTTTGGGAGGTGATCTGGCTACTGAAAGCTGGGTCGTTGCCAATTGCCACTCCAAACAGAGTTGGGGAGGCCGAATCTAGGAATAATGTGGTGGAGGGAGGGTGGAGAAAACTTCATGGGTTTTCTCACCTGTTGTGGGAAAGGCTTCAACCCACCCTGAGAAGGTATTGACCCAAACTAGGAGAAGTTTATATTTTCATAAAGGAGGCATATGGTGAAGTCAATCTGCTAGTCTTGTGTGGGGGTTTGGCCCCTGGCCTGATGTATGGGAAAAGGGGGTGTTTTTTATGGCTCCTTGGGGTGAGACCCAGGTGCAGACTGTGCAAGACTGGGTTATCTGTTTTAAAAGGGAAGATAGTCGTGGGTGAGAAAGAAGGTGTAAAGAGGCTTGAAGCCAATGTGAAGGCTATTGTGGAGGGAAGAGAGGATATTTTGTGCCCAGGAGGAAGAATAAATTTTCCCTGTTGAAGGAAACATCCTTCCCATGTGGGAAGGTGCTGGTAATTGCAGATAGAATTTATCAAAGGATAAGTACTGGCCTACTGAGGTTGCAGGGGTGTAAGGGCATCGAGCTGCCCATTTGGCTTCTACATTGGCTTTTTGATCGCCTTTGGTAATTGGATCTGTTTTATTCTGGTGGCCTTTACAGTGGATGATGGCTACTTCCTCTTGGAAGGGGTCACCTTCAAGAGGTTTTTAAAGAGTGTAGCATTGACAATAGAAGAGCCTTGGGTGGTAGTGAATCCTCCTTCTTGCTATATGGCTGCATGGTGATGGATTATGTGGAAATATACTTAGAATCTGCATATATGTGTATATGAAGTGGCCTTATGCGAGTTGTAAGGCTTTAGTGAGGGCTAGGAGTTCTGCTTGTTGTGAGGAGGTGCTGGAGGCAGAGTAGTAGAGGCAAAAATGGAAAGAAGACACAATAAGCAAAGCCTGCTTTGGCAGGGAGTAAGCAGTGGGCTTAGAAGAACTGCCATCAATAAACCAGGTATCTTTGGGGTTAGGTAAGGGAAAGGGGGAGATGTTGGGAAAAGGGTATAATGTTACCGCAACTAAAGGCCAGGAATCATGGAATGGGTTCTGAAAAGTGTGAGGGTCATGTGAGTGGAGGGCGGCTAATGGGGATGAGGGGTTGTATGCAGGGCCAGGGAGAAAGTGAAGGTTTGGGTTTTCTATGAAGCGGATTAGGAGGTGTGGAAAGCAAAGATGATGAGTGTTGGTGTTTTGAAAGGGACGCAATGTTAGGAGCGGTAGGCAGATATGCGGGGGCATGCTGGGTAACTTTCTGGGCCTCTAGGAAAAGGAGGGACATGGCTCCACTGCTTAGAGGCAAGGGGGAAGCCTAAGGCTGTGAATTCTGGGAGGTGATGATTGTGAGCTTTCTGTGTTAGGAACCCTACTGCATATCCTTGGTGTTCTGACACTGAGAGGTTAAATAGATAGCAGGGATCAGGGAGATGGAGGGAGAATATCTGGGACAGAGAGGATTGTGGGGAGAGAAAGGAACTTGACCAAAGCTGGTGCAGGTCTAGGAGGTCAGTTGGGGGACCTTTAGCCGTGGCGTATAGAGGTTTAGCCGAGGCCATGAAATTGGGAATCCACACTTTAAAATATCCTAGCATCCCCAGGAAGGAGACGAGGTCATTTTTTGTTTGGGGAAGGGGTAAAGAGAAGATGGCTTGAATGTGGTCAGTGGGAATGAGTTTTTCTCATTCCTACAAGAAGATGTTGAGGTATTGGGCAGTGGGGGAGGTTAACTGGGCTTTGGAAAGGGACACTCTATACACTGTGGTGGTGAGGAAAGAGAATAAATGAATGGTATCTTACCAGGAGGCAGTGGGGAGGGGCTGCATAAGAGAAGGTCATCTATGTACTGAAGAATGGTGGAATTTTTTGGTAAAGTTAACTGCTGGAGGTTGGCCTGACGTGCCTGACTAAAGTAATGAGGACTCTCTCTAAATCCTTGTGGGAGAACTGTCCAGGTAAGTTGTTGGCTGGTAGAGGAATCTGGGTTGGTCCAGGTGAAGGCAAAGAGGGTTGGGAGAGCTCATGGATGGGGATGGTAAAAAGGCGTCTTTGAGATCTAAGACAGTGTGACAGGAGGCATTGGAAGGAATGGACTTTTGTAGGAGGGTAGGGTAGAGTAAGTGGCCCTAGTATTAATGGAAAAAGAGATCGGCTTACCTTCCACTATTAGATTTACCTGGAGCTCAGTCTTGATGATTGTCCAAGGGGCCTCCTGCATCTCTGGGAAACATCAATATTCAGTGGCCAAGCCCGAGAGGTCAGGGAATTCAGCCAGGTCCTGGAAATGCCTATGAACTGTATCCTCAGAAGGACCTGGACAGTCAGATTTCCAATAGGACCTCCGTGGGCTGGACACAGCTTGGTGGTGTGTGTGTGTGGGGGGGGGTGGATTTGGGCACTCCCTGGCCCAGTAGCCAGCTTTATTGCACTTAAAGCACAGTCCTGGGGGAGGTTTTCTTTTTCTGAACTGTCCAGAGGAGTTTTGAGATGTAGCTAGGGTTTATCTAATGGTGGAAGCCAATAATAGCAGCTCTGAGTGGCACTGCCACTTAGAGGCCTCTTCTCAGTTATTAAAGACCTTGAAGGCCAGGTCAACAAGATCTCATTGGCAGGTCTGAGGGGAGGAGGAGGTTGGAATGTTTTCCAGATATCGGGTGTAGCCTGGGTGATAAAATGCATGTTGATAATAAGCCTGCCCTTGTTGCTCTCTGGCGACAGAGCGATACGGTGGTGGAGGGCTTCAGTAAGATGGACTAAAAACTGGGTTATTTCTTTTAGTTTGTCATAATTGATGGCCTTATGGGCTGCTATTTTAAATCCCTTTAAGAAACACTGGACCATGAGGTTACAGAGGCTGACTCCAGGAATGTCAGTTTGGTAATTCTAGTTAGGTCTTCCCAGGATACGGCCCTAGTACCCTCCAGCAGGGTTTGGTCTGTTCTCTGTAGGTCTTCGGCATGGTCCTGGGCCTGCCGGGACCAGACCTACCCCCTCTCCTCTGAAATTAGGATGGAGGTGATGATGACATATAAATTATGACAGGTCAGATCATATGACTGAGTTAGATATCTAAATTCTTGAGAATATTTTGTGGGATCTATGGAGGATGGACCTAGTTTCTCACTTACATGGGACAAGTCTGAGAGAGAAAGGGGGACATGAACCCTGACGATGCCTTCCATTCCTGCAACTTCTTGGAGGAGATACAAGGTTTTGGTGGTCTGGAAGTGGAAGGTCGAAAGGTGTGGCCAGATTTAGTACGAGGTTGGGAAGTTGGGTCACCATCTTTCCATTCCCGCCTCATGAGGCAGAAGACAAGTGGGGGGCAGTGGGGAGAGGGGGTATGGGGTGGAATTCTGTGGGCAAGGAGGAGGCTTTGCAAGGGGAGGGGAGGCTGTGGGGGAGCAGAAGAGGGAGGGTTGTCTGCTGGGTCAAAGGAAGATAATGGAGATTTGGGGGAGCTCTGGGGATTTGGGGAGGGCTAGTTTGGCCTATGCAAGGAAAATTTGGGAAGGTTCACAAGACGAACACAAAGAAGGATGATTTGGAGGAGGAGGAAGTACTGGATGTAAGGGACTTCCAACGATTTGCCCAATCTCAGACAATAATTATCGAGGTCAGTGAGGATTGAAAGGTCAAAAGTGCCACTTTCAGGCCATTGAGAGTCACTGTCTAGTTTTTACATAGGCCAAGAAGTATCACAGAAAAAGATGAGGTGTTTAGGTTTAAGTTCAGGATAAAGGTGTAGAGGCTTGAGGTGAGTTAAGAGACAACTTAAAAGTGAAGAAGGGAGAATCTATGACTAAGTGGTCCTCGTATTGGAAACTAAAGATAGAAAATAGATGAGGTTAAAATGAGGATGAAAAGAGAACTTACAAGGAGGAGGAAGTAGGTAGCCAAGGCTGGGTAATTCCAATTGGAGTCTTCCCAGGGGATGGCCCTAGCACCCTCCAGCAGGGTTTGGTCTGTTCTCTGTAGATCTTTGGCATGGACATGGGCCTTTAACCAGCCCAAAAAAGAGTGGACCAGGCCCAGGGTGGTGCGTTCCTACACACTGAGCACTGGACGGGTGAGTCGGACTCACCAGAATTAGTCTGTGACTGGTATTGGATTTAGGAAGCATGGACTACCAGAGTTTTCATCCCAGAGTGGAGAAAGGGAAGAGATAGTGAAAGGCCCAGAAATGGAGGAAGAGGGAGAGAGAAGTTGAAAGGCTCAGAGAGGGGCTATAGACAAATGCTCACCTCACTAATAAATGGATGGATTCTGCACAAGGGTCAGAGGGAACCTCCCATTTCCCTTTCTTTCATTGGAACAAGAGTCCATCTAGTTGGAAATGGGTCCAACGGGGTGTATCTTGGCCCCCTGAGGGGGCTTCTCCCTATCCCAGGTTTCAGCACCAAAAAATGAGAGGTTTTTCTGAGACATGAACTAAAGGAAACAGTGTCTAGGTTCTGTGTGGGCAACATGGCCTTTTTTCACTCAGGTGTATGAGTGGGGTAAGTTTGAAAAAGAAGTCAGCCCATGGCTTAAGGTGGGGTGGGAATATAAGGGTTGGGCAGGTAGAGATTGGGACACTCATTCCTTCCTGGGTGGGACTTGTGCACTCATTTCTGTGTCCCTGTGTTCAGTTCTATTTGGGTGGGTCCCTGTATTCAGCCCTAGCAGCTAACACTTGAGTCTGATTATTTTGAGATCTGTATACATCCTAGTAAAATAGGATTTGGGCAAGATTAGAGTTGGTATAGATCTTCTAAAACTCTAACCTACACATCTACCTACAAATTCTTTCATAATCCCTCATACTTCTACTCTTCCTATAAAAATACATGATCAGTAGCCAAAGTGAGAGATGCAGACTAAAAAAGTGTCACCATTATTCAAGAAAAGGTCAGTCAAGAGGGTGTACCTGTCAGAAAAGACTGCGTGGAGGTGAGCTGTGCAGAGGGATGGGATTGGGATGGCAGAGAGGGGGAAGGGGTATACTACAGGTTTGGGGATGAGTGTGGGATGCACAGTGCCCCTACACAAACAAAATGCAGATGGAATGGTTTAGTTTTAATACTGATGGCTGGGTACGGTGGCTCCCACCTGTAACCCTAGCACTTGTGGAGGCTGAACTGGAAGGATTGCTTGAAGCCAGAAGTTCACAACCCTGGAAAAGCACAGAAAGCCCCTTTCTCAAAAATAAAACAAAACAATCCCCTAAGCTTAGGCAAGCATGGTGGTGTGTGCCTGTAGTCCCAGATACTGGGGAAGCTGAGGCAGGAGGATTGCTTGAGCCCAGGAATTTGAGGCTGTAGTGAGCTACAATTGTGCCACTGCACTTCAGCATGGGTGAGAAGAGTGAGATCGCATCCTCAATAAAAACTAAAAAATTTTAAGAAAATTACCGATTCATTGAAAGTATTAAAATATCAACCAGTTACAGGTTGGGTTCCCCAGGAAGCACAGTCTAAGAGAGTGTGTTTAGTTTCCCATGGCTGCTGTAATAAATCACTACATACTTAGTAGCCTAAAGCAATGCAAATTTATTATCCTACAATTCTAGAGGTCAGAAGCCTGAAATGGTCTGCAGGTTTGCATTCCGTCTGGTGCTTGGGGAGAATCATAGGCAAAACCTATGAGCATGTACCTCAAATTCAAATCCATATGTCATGCAGATGTCCCATAAATACTGGATTCTGATCTTTAGGCTCTAAAACCAGAAATAAGTATAGAACTCCTTGTCCATATATACCATGTAAAATAAAAAACAAAATCAGCCATAAACAACAAAACCCCAAAGCACACATGTACATAACAATTTTTAAAGGAAAAGATTCTATCTAGATTTTTCTGACTGAAAAATTTATGGAAAATTCATCAAAGTTGGCCTTTTCTCACATTTGGGAGCCACTTTTATTTTTGCTGAATCCTTAAAGCATGAAGCCTGCCCACTGGATAATCTGACATCAAGTCCCTGATTTTTCTAGCCTACAGGACAGCAGCTCAGCAACTCTTTTCCAAACACAAACATTTTAGGTAGTTGGAAAGGAAGAGTTGAAAATAACTGCGTCTCACATCCTCAATATAACAGCATTTTAGAGCTAAGAGAGTTTTTAAAATGATGACCTTCTCGTTTCTCTAGTTTACAGGTCAAGACTTAGGAGAGAGGGCTGGAAAGTTCATGTTCCTACACAGCGGCCCAGTAAGGAGAGCACACTAACATACAGAAGATTGCTTTACTGCATAACCTTGTTGGATACCACCATTGTTAGTGGAAAAAAACAAATTCTGTAAAATAATTTTATCTTATTCATTTATTTATTTTTCTGAGTGGTCTTCAATAGTAATTTTGAAGAAGTTTATTTTGAGTCTTTAAGGCCTAGGACACACTCGCCACTTGACAAATGTTGGTTGATTGAATGCTAGAAAGAATAAAGGAAGAAAGAAACCTGTATCGCCTGGTTTGGTCCCCACAGCAATGTGGGGGCCGAGCACACAGTTTAGACTGGTGGTGAGCCCTGGCTTCTCTATAGCTGTCTTGTTCTCTAGACTCCACTCAGGCTCTGTGGCCAGACGGATGTAAATGAAAATCAGATACACCACTCCCTCACTGAATCCCCTCAATGCACAATGCTTCCAACCCCATTTGATGGAATGTCATAACTCCTTACCACCAGCCTCGTCTGTCCTCCTGCTTCATTGGCCACTGTCTCCCTCGCTCTCTCCCTGTGTCACTCACGTGGGCCTCGGACAGGTCGAACTGTCTCAGGTTGTTTTTTTTTTGCAGGTTTTGGCCAAGGCTGGGTTTGAACCCACCACCTCCGGAATATGGGGCTGGCGCCCTACTCACTGAGCCATAGGCGCCGCCACTGCCTCAGGCTTCTGAGTTTTCGCACAGGCTGTTCCCTGTGCCAGGCTGCTCTCTCCTGGATCTTCGCTTGAGAGACTCCTTCTGGATGACAGGTCTCAGACTAATCACCCCTCACTCAGGGAGACCTAGCTTAGCCTGCTCAATTTCACCCCCACCCCACTCCCTATCACCCTGTTTCATTTTCTTAGAGGCACTACCACTACCTAGAATTGCCTTGTTGATTTAGTTAATTTATTTTCCGGTTTAGTTCCAGGTCCCCAAATAGTGTCTGCCATGGTAAGCTTTCCGTAAAACACGTCTGGGCCCTGTATGTATGGAAGAAAGGGTGAATGACCGAATGAACTAGGGGCCGCAGCCCGGGGCTTGGAGACAGCCTGCGCGCTCGCAGCTCCACACGGAACCCGAGGGCGGCGGCAGCGGTTTCCCTTGAACCTGCCGGGGACTCTAGAGGGAGCACACAGGAAAAGCAGGGCGGCGATCAGGGCCGGCCTTGGTGAGTGCGGCGGTGCCGGGGCGGGCGGCCGAGCGCGGGGCGCTGGCACCCGGCGCAGGCGGGGCGTGGGGCGTGGGGCGGAGCTGCGGGAGCCGCGCCGGGCGGGCGGCCGCGGGGACCCGGGCTTCGGGGGCCACCGCGTGGACACTGCTGGGGGGTAGGGGCTAGGGCCTAGCTGGCGCGGCAGGTACCTGGTCACAGTGAGCAGTGCGGGAGTCAGGCACTGGGTTCGAATCCCCTAGCTGTCCTGACTTGGCGGACCCTCACTCACTTTCCTCGTTGGGCTTCAGCGAACTCTTTGCAGAATGGGGCCAGTATGTGATCCATTGATGGGTTGGTTCGGTCATTCATTCTGAGCGCTTTACCATGTTCTGGTGCTGCAGATGCCCATGTAGTGAGAAAACTCCCCTCCTTACACGTCTGAAGCGTCGAAAATGATTAGAACCTGGGAAGTTTTTTGGGGGGTGGGTGGGAATTAACTACTCTTAAGATATATTACTTTGAACATAAAAAATTTAGACTTTATTGAAATTGGGAAATGAGTATTCTACTGGAGACTTAGAAGGGAATATACATTGTTAACTAATGTTTTGCATATTGTGATGTTAACTTAAAAACTTAGAGAAAAATTTACAAAGTAAGGTTACAATCCTATCACACGTGATCTTCATAGCCAAAGGAGGTAATCAGAGCAGGTGGTGGTGCATCCTCGGTTTACTAGTTAAGAATAGAGGCAGAAGTTAAATGACTTATGCAGGTTCTCATTACCAGTTAAGTGACGAATCTAGTTCCAGACCTGTGGACCAATGCTCTTTCCACTATACTAGGTTACCTGCATGTTTCCCTGTTATTTTTATAAGACACAAATCATTCACTTGTGACAGAAAGAGAGTTCCATTGGGATGGGGATGGCCCTTAAACAGACTTACCAACTTCTAGATTGTTCTCTAACTTACTATTGGCATTCTTTTCATCTTACTCTTCCTTTGATTTTATCTGCACTCAAACTTGACCTTCACACTGATGAGTGCTCTGGTCTATGTCTTCTGCTCTAACAATTTCTCCTGGCTTCAGACTACTAAATCTAGACATTGACCACTTGGATGCCCTATAGGCATGGCAAACTCAGTATTTCCTGAATTGCACACAGTACCTTTTCCCTCAAACCTACAATTCACACCTAAATGATGGAAATCATGATTTAACTAGCCACCCAAGTACAAAACCTGGCTTGGTTCCTGCTCTCTTACCTCCTACAATCAGTTGATCACCAAGTGCTGCAGATTTCTATTTTCTAAACATCTCCAAATCATTCTTCTCTGTCTCAATTGTTCATTTAGGTGCCTAGAGATTATAGAAATAACTTCCTAATGGCTCTCTTTAGCTTTAGTTTCAGTTTCCACCACACCTTTTCCCATTTTGCTGTACAATGCTCTTTTTACAGATCCAGTATGATTATGTCACTCACCTGCTTAAATCTCATCAAAAGTTTTCATTGTCCTCAACATAATATACAACATCCTTAGTGTGGATTCAAGGTCTTTTCTAATTCCCTCTTCCCATCCTTTATGACCACTGTTTTTCAAAGTCTGTTATGGTACTGACTTTCGTTATAACTCTGAGAATGCTTTTTAAAAATGAAGTTGATAACTCAATTCCAGAACAAATGCGACTCTTGGAGGAGGCAGGGAGTACCCAAGAATCTGTGTTATTAACAAGTTCTGTGCATTTCAACCCGTTCTGTACTTAAAGTTGAGAACCCAGACGCTCTCCCATATTTATCCTGCTCTTTATCTATACCAGATTATTGATGGTATTTAGGACATATGAAACGTGACCCCCCTGGCATTAGAGGAAACTGCAGAAGTAAGAAGGTAACTCTGACCTTTTCCCACTCCCCACTCTTGTTACGCAGTCCATGAAAGAATTTTCTGATCTTGCTCAATATAAGACCCTGATATGAGCGGTGCCCATCCTATACGTGGAGAAAAGGAACGCTTTTGTCTCTGAAAACATGAGAAAGAGACACACAGAGAACAGTCTGAACCAACAGGCCTTGATAAGATTCCCCCCATCCCCAGTTTATTGCCATAAGATCGAACTCCCTGCATCCAATCATACTTCTATATGATTCCACTCTCCATCAAACTTAGCATAAAAATACACAAGGTTCCCTGTTTCTTTGGCTCTTTATTTCTGAAGGCTCCTTTGTTACATAAAATTTACATTAAATAAATTACTATGCATTTCTCTTGTTAATCAGTTTCTTGTTATAGAAGTTTGAGCCATGAACCTAGCAATGAGTGAGAAATGAAATCTCTTCTCCCTTAAGCTGCTTACTTGTGTTTTTCTGAACATATTCTGCTATCTTTTATGCCTTTGTACACTGTCTTAGTTCAGGTTACCATAACAAAAATACTGTAGACTGGGTAGCTTAAACAACTGAAATTTAATTCTCACAATTCTGGAGGCTGGAAGTCCTAAATCAGGGTGCCAGCATGGTTGGGTGCTTGGTGATGGCCTCTACCTGGTTTGTAGATAGCTGTCTTCTTGCTGTACTCTCACTTGGCAGAGAGAGAGACCATGTCTCTTCTTAGAAAGGGCTCGAATCCAGTGGTTCTCAACCTTCCTAATACTGCGAGCCTTTAATACAGTTCCTGTGGGTCGCAACCCACAGGTTGAGAACTGCTGCAATTGCATTCATGAGGCCTACTCTTGTGACCTCCCAAAGGCCCTATCCCCTAAAACTATCTCCCACGGGATTCAACATGTGGACTTTGGGGGTGTGCAGGGGACACAAACATTCATACCATAACATACACAAAGCTCCTGGCTTGGTGCCCAAGGCACTGTGGTTACAGTGCCAGCCACATACAACAAGGCTGGCGGGTTCGAATCTGGCCCAGACCAGCTAAACAACAATGACAACTGCAAACCAAAAAAAAAAATAGCTGGGCGTTCTGGCAGGTGCCTGTGGTCCCAGCTACTTGGGAGGCAGAGATATGAGAATCACTTAAGCCCAGGAGTTTGAGGTTGCTGTGAGCTGTGATGCCATGGCAACTCTACTGAGGGTGACATAGTGAAACTCTGTCTCAAAAAAAAAAAAAAAATACACAAAGCTCCTGAACTTTGATGATTTCTCCTTAAAGACTCAGGCAAGACTTCTCTGTGCACCACCTGTCACCTCCAGTCTAGGTTGGGTCCCTTCTTACAGACTCACAGAGCCTTGTGCTCACCTGGACATTGACCCTGCTCTATTGCAACCATGATTGTGTTGTTATTACAGGTTTGACAGTTGTGAATGCTTGAGAATGAGACTCACACCAGTGTTTATTAAAGGCATTTGGAATGAAGGGTGTGATTAGGGCCATATGGAAAGATGAAGAATCATACTGTCCTTTGGGATCCTTTATGAAATATGAACCAGCCTGGACAGTGGGGTTCATAGGAAGGGGGTTTCCCTGGGGCTGGCTTCATTGCTGCTCTCAATAAGGGTGTTTCTAACCCTTGAGAGGAATTTTAACCAAGGGAGTTAAAAGGAGTAATAAAGAAACTCTCAGACTCTTCAGTGGAAGCAGCTTTTTCCCTCTGTCTTCCCTTATGACCTCACACAGTCATAAACATTTTTTTTTTTTTTTTTGAGACAGAGTCTGTTTCTGTCACCCTAAGTAGAGTGATGGGCATCATAATAATTCACAGCAACTTCAAACTCTTGGGCTTAAAAGATCCTCTTGCCTCAGCCTCCTCAGAAGCTGAGACTACAGGTACCTGCCACCACGCCCAGCTAATTTTCCTATTTTTTTTTTTTTTTATTAAATCATAGCTGTGTACATTAGTGCAATCAAGGGTTACAATGTGCTGGTTTCATATACAATCTGAAATATTTTCTTCAAACTGTTTAGCATAGCCTTCATGGCATTTTCTTGGTTATTATATGAAGACATTTGTATTCTGCATTTAGTAAGTTTCACCTATACCCTTCTAAGATGCACCGTAGGGGTGGCCCCACAAATTACCCTAGTAGAGATGGAGTCTCACTCTAGGCTGGTCTTGAACTTCTGAGCTCCAGCAATCCCCCCCGCCATTGGCCTCCCAGAGGGCTAGGATTCCAGGCATGAGCCACCTTGCCAGGCATAAATATTTTATTAAAATTTGTATCTGAAAACATTTTGTATTCTTTTTAGAAAACTTAGAAAATACATTGCAGTCAGGTGCAGTGGTTCATGCCTATAATCCTAGCACTCTGGGAGGCCAGGATGGTTGGATTGCTTGAGCTCAGGAGTTTGGGACCAGCCTGAGCAAGAGCAAGACCCCACATCTCTAAAAATAGTTAAGTGTTGTGGCGAGTGTCTGTAGTCCCAGCTACTCAGAAGGCTAAGGCAAGAGGACTGCTTGAGCCCAAGAGTTTGAGGTTGCTGTGAACTAGAATGCCATGGCATTCAACCCCAAGTTGACTGGGTGAGACTCTATCTCAAAAAAAAAAAAAACAAAAAAAAAGAAAAGAAAATACATTGCAAATTAAAAATTAAAGTCACTCACCAACCACAATCTAGAGGCAACTAGTTTGTAGACAGCTATCTTCTTGCTGTACTCTCTACAAATTTATTTAAATTTAAATTTATTTTTTAAAATAAATTTTAAGAAAAATTTATTTTTTTTAAAGATGGGGTCTTGCTCTGTCACCTAGGCTGGAGTGCAGCGGCACAATCATACCTCACTACAGCCTCAAACTTATGGCCTTAAGTGATCCTGCTGCCTCAGCCGCCTAAGTTGCTAGGGCTATGGGTGTGAATCACGATGCCTGTTTATTTGTATTGCTATTTTTTAAAATTTATATTTAAACATAATTAGGATAATACTGATTATATGTGGCTTTTTGTCCTGTTAATTTTACTTAACATTTTGAGTTTTTTTGTACATCAGTAAAAATGTTTGGTAAAATAAAAAATTTAATTAGTACATAACTTATTCACTCAATAGCTATTTCTTAAATAGCCATTATTTTTCCAAATCTTATTTTAGACATGTACCAGAACAAAGTTCTTACTCTCATAGAGTTTACATTCTAGTGGGATAAGATATTAACAGTTTTTTTTTTAAGGCTAGTCAAGTGAAGCAGTGAGAGTGAAGAAGGAAAAAAGGAATCTGCGGCAGCGCCTGTGGCTCAAAGGAGGAGGGCGCCAGCCCCATATGCTGGAGGTGGCAGGTTCAAACCCAGCCCCAGCCAAAAAAAAAAAAAAAAACAAAAAAAGGAATCTGTAACTTGTTGTGATCAACTAGTTGTAAACCCTGCTGTACTTAGACCAGCTTGATAAATTAGTAACTAAATATAGGTATCATCAAATATTAAGTACAATAAAGAATAAGGATATTCTACAAAGGATATTCTTCACTTTGTTTGTTTAGTGAAGTCCTGCTAATTTACCTTCTTTAAGGAATGTATGATAATATCTACCTCATTTTATTATATCATTAATGAACATGATTATTTAAAAAGTATTAATTTTATAGGCGAATTATGATAGGTCTTTGTAGTTTGCATGTCCGATTACTCAGGAAGTAGAATATTTTCTAATAGCCAAATCCATTACCTCTTCATGAGTTTTCTGTTTTTCCTATTGAGAGCCTGGTGTTTTCTTCTATTTTTTTTCTTTCCTTTTTTTTTTTTTTATTAAATCGTAGTTGTGTATATTAGTGCAATCAAGAGGTACAATGTGCTGGCTTCATATACATTCTGAAACATTTTCATCAAACTGTTTAACATAACATTATCTTAGTTATTGTATGAAGACATTTGTATTCTGCATTTAGGAAATTTCGCCTGTACCCTTCCAAGACGCACTATAGGTGTGGCCCCACAAAATACCCTCCCTCCACCCAGCTTCCTCCCTTCCCTCCCCTCCCCTGCCCCTTTCCCCATATTCTTGGGCTATAATTGGGTATAGCCTTCATATGAAAGCTGTAAATTAGTTTCATAGTAGGGCTGTGTACATTGGATACTTTTTCTTCCATTCTTGAAATACTTTGCTAAGAAGAATATGTTCCAGCTCCATCCATGTAAATATGAAAGAGGTAAATTCTCCATCTTTCTTTAAGGCTACATAATA